>VBVQ01000097.1:0-95425 GCA_011636635.1 Tetramorium simillimum | reverse complement strand
CCCCCCACTCTTTCACCCCCCGCCCTCCTGGCGGCGACGGCATTTGAATATTTTTAATATGCAGCGCACGAGGTCGGCTAACTAACCTCATATACTATCGCACTGCATCCCCCTCTCCCTTTATTCACCTACGCGGCTTCTTTCCCTCTTTGTCCCTTTCATCTCTCCCTCCCCCGTTTCTTCGTCCCTTGCTCACAGAGAGAGAGAGAGAGAGACACGCACGCGCTCGTTCCCTCCAGCTCGCTGCACCGCTGCACCGCTGCACCGCTCAGGTTGATTCTTCTTGCGCGGACCAGAATTCTGGTTACCTTGCTTTCCACGCCTCCTTCTTACAACACCGGTCGGCTGACCGGAAGCGGTAGAATCACAAATGCAACGCCATGAATCGCGCGCGCCTGCATCACGCGATGCACCGACCGCGACCAACGAATTCTCTGTGTCGCTCCCATCCCCCTGGCTTTCTTGTTCCGGACCGGTCACCGGAATTTTCCTAGCGGTGCAGCACGGGAGAATTACCGCGGTGTGTTACACCGGCGGCGCCGCCGCGCCGCGCCGCGCCGCAGCGGTATGTCGGAACAGCACGAAAGAAGAGAAGAGAAGAGAAGAGACAGGACGCAAGGATGCGTGACTGCACCACGACAGACGGTCTGCAGGATCATCCTCGTTAGCAAGCGAGCTTATTCGGAGCGAGCACTTTGATAAATCGACTCTAAGCATACAATGATAGTAAGTTATCAGAATACCTCCGATATCGCGTTCAAACAGTTTAATAATTCGATTATTTCGTAGCATTTATCGATTGATACAGAGCAAACGGTGCGGAAGGGGATGCACTACCAAGCATTCGATATCTCGCGCGAGAATATGTCATGTCATAATATCTCGACACGCTGATGAGCACACGCTTATGCATTATTTATACGCAATTATATGAAAGACTAATGCCGCGTTGAGAGAAACGAAAATGTACATGGACACATAGAAAAAAAAATAGAGCATTACTTTGAGTTTATGTAATAAACGCAATGTGATTATTGCATTTCATGAGATAAGCCGCTGTCAGATCTCATTTCGAAATATGAAAGTTGAAATAACAAGCGCACCACTCGTCCCATTTGATGATATAATTAAGAAATAAAGTCGCGCATACTATACTTTGCTGTTTCATTACGTCTGCATCGCACGAATTATAAATACTTCTTGCGTGTGTAATAATATTTTTGCTCTGTAAGTTATCACACAGAAAAGTAAATAATATATCCTCCAAGTTAACTAACACGCTCGTTACATTTTCCATTGTCTTACTAAAGTTTTCATAACAGTATTTACAGTATTACGCGTACGTTATGTTGTTGCTGCGCAACAAAAGACAAATCCGGTAGGTATAGCGAACAGCATTCCTCGTGTATATCAGCTAAAACCTTCAAGTCGTTTCACAAAAAAACGCGGAGATTATGGAACCAGGATGCTTGCAATGTCCATTATTTAGCTTCCGCTAATTCTTGCAAAAATATGTGAAAGTCTTTATGTGCATTTCGTTATAGCATAATCATTTTTTATTAAGTACGAGAGAAAAATACAGACAGACAAACAGAGAGCGAGAGAGTGAGAGAGATTTATAAAGTTGGCATCCCGACACATAAATTTTTACAAAATTAATATGGCGTTTGACTGTTTACAATATGACCACATTTTTCATAAATAATCGTTTTTATGGACAAATGTAGACAAATAATGAATAATCGGGATTCATATATGTATATATAATTTTTAAAAACGCAGTTAGAGAGATGCTAATGATGAATTTTATTTTTAATTTCTTTGCAAGGTAGACAAAAAACGATTATTTATGGACAAATTCTGGACAATCAAATGGTGTAACAATTTTGTAAAAATTCGCATTTTAGGGCCAAATTTACAACCTTAAAGAGAAAGAAATTTTTATCTTTCAGAAGTAAATCATAATATACTAACTGTAGACAAAACGTTAATTTCTTAGAAATTTAATCCAAAAATACAAGTTCTCTATTTTTCTTCTATCGTCATTGCTTATTACTTTTCCAAAATACCAAATGTGTATATAAATATATTAAGCGCAGGATAAAGAACAAGATGCTCAGTAAATCGATCAGCTAGTAAAAGGGACAAGTAAGAAAGGAATATTATTGCAAAAAAAAAAGCTCGTTGTCGATAAGAATGGCTATGGTCAGAGGATGCTTCAGTTGTCGTAGCAAAATCGAAAGAGAGAAAAAGAGAGAGAAAGGGGCGGGGGAAAGGGGCAAGAGAGAATTCATTAAGGTATGAATAATGCGTCTGCGATGCCAAGGCTGCTGCCGAGAGCACCACCATGCATACCATGGCCTGCCCAAGGCATGGGCGGAGGAGCATGGCTAAAATTAAAGCGAATTCGCTCCCTCCGCAACGTGGCTTCTGGGCGAAAACGTTCCACAGTACTCACGATCGCCACGTGCTCTTCTTCGAAGAAGAGAAAGGAGGAAGATAGCGAAAAAAGAGATCACAGGCGAGAGAGGAACGAGAAGGGTTCTCCCCGTAAAAAGATTCAAAAAGAAATTCGAAGTTGGATATTATCCTGCGAGATTACTCGTATATTTTCATATAGAAAACCAGTTTTCAGTCAGCATCTTGAAAATTTTTCTAAATTATCTCTTAAGCAATATTAAAAATTGCCTTGAGCAAATTATTGTAAACGATGAACGTAAAGGAGCAACTTTTTATACACGCTTTAGAGCAGAAAAAGTAAAATTCCTATTTTATTACCCCCGGAAGAAAAACATGATAAAAAATCGAGAAAGTTATTCAAATCCGATTCTATTTTCTCCGGTCTATTTTCTCACGGAATAATTTATATATATTCATTGTCCCTTGTCGAGATGTTCGATCCTATCCATGGCTGTTTCACGAACACAAGCTTTTAAAAATACACACGTAATGAATTCAGAAATGGCGTGACGATATCTCCTGCGTCATATCAAACAAGATGCATCAAAGATGTGTTCTAGCTTTGATGCATCTTTCATCAAATTACGAGAGATGCCGGATAACACAGTCGCATGGTCAGCGAGATGTATCAGAATTTATTTGTCGTAAAAATCGCAACAAAACCGACCAGAGGTAACCAGAGGTAACTAGTAAGCAATTGAACGTGCCGAAACTGTAATGTTGTATAGAGACGATTATGACTCCCCGTGTATCTTAAAAACATACGTGCGATTTAATTCACACTAAACAAAACGAATAATGTGCGCGCCAGACGAATTTTATGACTGCCATGCCGCAAACACGGATGCGTCCCACGGTTGGATTTTTTTTTATCGACGTACGGCTTTTCGGCGAAGAGCAATTTCCGGCGACTGCTTTTAGAAAAGATTATGATAAAGATTAAAGAAGACGTTATCAGATATGCGATAATATGCGATTTTATGAGAAGAGTAAATCTTTACGGAATTTTTACGAAATTAGAAATATTTAGAAGAATTAAACATTTCACAAAAATATTTTTAGTAATTGCTATTTCAATAATAATTTTTTTATAAATCAATCATTGGTCTGTCATTTAGTACATATCCCCAAAGTTTTCAATTTCTTATTAAAAATTTATATAACCAACATACACATAAATATATATTATAAAATTTTTAATTATTAATAGAGTAATAATAATTCTATTACTAACACCATAAAATAATAACAATATAATATTGTTGTTTGTACATTGCAAGAAATAAATATATATTTATCATAATAAATATTATTCAAAATACGCTGTGTAGTAAACAATTCATTCTTTGACTTTTTTATGTAAAATAAAAATCAGTTGTAAATCTGAAAGTGTTAGGGAATATGGATTTGTATTGGTAAATATCAATATGTATCAGTTGATATTTCAGAGAACGTCATATTGATACGTGCCTTTTACCGCCGTGAAATGTCTACCGAAATATTTATTTATAATACGACGCTCTTCCAACTTGTCAAATATTGGAATATACTTCTTCTCCATAGTCAAGACCAAGTGACAGTCGCAACTCCACCGTAGATAAGATCGATCTCGCCCGCCAAACCGTACTTTGTCGCGCTCAGCAGCCAGAATTTTATTCCTCGTCGATTACGTAAAACCGCCGGGACGAGGTGTATTTTTCCAGAAGAATGCCCCGATAGACTCGTCGATAAATCGGTGTAAAAAAAGGCTTTGCATCACGCGTATGTGCAGTGCGCTCGTGCAGCAGAGAGCGAGAATCGCGCAGCGACGACGGCTCGCGAGCGACGGGAGCTCGAAATACCTAGACCCAGATCCACATCGTGCCGACAACGACTTGTCTGTAATGCCAGCTTGTGTATAGGTGGCATGTAGCAGGCATGCACGAGGGTTTTCGAGTATCCGCCCCGTGGATGTGTGCCAGATGTCTGCCAAAGCCGCAACTCGGGATATGTTGTACGTCGCGGTAGCCAAGAAGACCCAACAACTCTCCCGAAGAAGCCGATGACTGAGCGACAGTTGGTATTAACCACGCGCGACAAGCGAGATATACGGCTATCGGAGAGCTCTGTGCATGACTGTGTTTATGTGTGTACGGCCGGGGGAGAAAAAAAGTTTCGTAAATCTTCGACCACGATATTCTGGAAAATGCTGCGGTTGTGGAAAGATATGCGTCACCGTAGGCATTAAAGGAAGGATAAAGGGGATCGTGATGTCACCAGCCAGCCAGCCACGTGACATGAAAACTAGAAATTCTTGAGACAACGCGACGCGTCTCGACGTCGCCGAGAAACTTACGAAATTTCGAAGCATTCATATCCGTAAACGTACGAGATAGAGATAGAATGAAAATGCGTGCTCGAGCCGAAATTCAAAATGACGGCTGTCGCCCTTTCATGAAGATCTTATTAATCCTCGTTGATTCTTGTTAAAAACAGAAGGCATGTATGCAGATTAGCATGTACAAATAAGTTTGAATTAATAATAGATTTAGTCATCATAAATAAGATTTAGTCATAAATAAATGCTAATATAAATTTCTGATCTTAGAAAAACTGAAAATGTATAAGCAAAATATTAACGTTTTCGTAATTCTTTCTATTAATAAAATAATAAAATTACTCAATGTCTGAAAACATTGAACACTTCTTCGGAAACAATATATTATAACGTTATAAACTTTCGACACATGATTCTTCATAATTAAAGAATGGAATAAGGCAATAATGCAATTAAAAGTTCATCATTACATTAACTGAACATTTAAAAAATATTTCTATGAGAAAAAAAATCGTCAATCGATGTTAATATTAAATATTAATTATTGATACGTTCAATTGGCAATTTTTTTACAATGCAACGAAATGCATTTCAAAACGCGATTATAGAATCAACTTACTGTTAAAATTTTATTCTGGAAAAGACTGATAACCTAATTACCTAAACCATGTGTATTTTCATGGCGATGCTTACGCTTCCTACTGGCATTAATTAGCTAATTGACCGAGTCGCGCGGCTAATTAGGCATCGAGTGACTACGCCTACGAAAATAATAAAGGGTGCAGTCGTGCGTAGGAAGCGTTGAGTAAAAACGCGAGAACACTGGAAGAAAACATCGAGAGGAGAGAAACGAGGCGGCGAGTTAGGAGGAGCCGGATGGGGAAGGAAGGGAAAAAAAAGATGAAGAGGCGCGAATCGCGCATCGTTCACAAAGGAAGAAACGCACGCGCTGATGAGGGGAGAGAAACGGAAAGGGAGGCAGAATAAAGATGCAGCAAAGTCCAAGACGGCGGACAGTACCAGCACGAGGAAGAAGAAGAAGAAGAAAAGATCCCGCTCTTCAGAAGCAGTCGACGACTTTACTCGAGATATTAATTTCTCGTTAAAACTCGCTCGCCAAGAGGAGGAGAGACCAAGAAGACTGGCTTGCTTCGAAACAGCACGAAAGAGGAGTCGGAATGGCGGGGAAGAAACGGCGGAGAAGCACGCCGCGCCCGGCAAAACGGACGGCGGGAGAAGAAGGAGAGGAAGGAGAGGAAGGAGAGGAAGGAGTGAAAAAGAAGGCGGTAGCGGTGACGGCGGGAGAAAAGTACCGTGGAGAAACTCGTTGCGCGTCTCCATGGCGAGGTAGCGTCGGCGAAGGCTCCTCGCCATGGTGACGCAAGCGACGATCTCCTTTCTCGTGTCGGGGAAGTAATTACGGCGGGCGAAGCGACAGTCACCTGAGAGCACTTTATCACCGGCCATCGTAATCTGGTGCGCCGGCCGGACAGTTCGGGGTCCCGAGTCGCAGCGATGGACAATTTGCAGCACGAATAACGTGCAATGCACTAGTTTAATGACCGTCTGTACTTTTGTCAGCACCTTGCGGACCCGTTGCCGGTCGTTACTAATGTCACCAGCTCGTCTTCGTGATACCGCTGGCCGAGACTTTGTTTTCAAATCGCTGGCTACGATCAATGGCCATCTCCCCTCTTTGGCTTTCAAATGTACGAATTTATTTTTATAAGTACAACTGCGAAAATATGTAATAGAATATCCCAATATATTCCTAATATCTCACTTTCCAAGAATTAATTAAAACTAAGTCCTTCTTTAAAGAATCAAACAATTGAGACCTAAATTTCTTAGAAATATGTCATTTTGTGACTTATTTGTCATATGCGTATCAATCTTGGCAGTAACGTTCAGAAATAGCCTGCGCGTTTGCTAATAACATTAATACTTGCGTGATTAACAATGCCACGAAAGAACGTGGGGAATAATGACCGCGCGAGCACTGCCATAATCGCCGCAGGATGTCACGGCGTATTTCAATTCGCCGCCTTCGCGTTCACGATGTCATTAAGGTCGAGTCGCATTCGTTCGCCGCGGGTTTGCCGCGTTAAAGCGGGATTCGTCGCGCTACGACTTCGTTACCATGACAAACGTAGCGCAATAACAATAACCGCTATCGCGGTACTTTCCGCGGCTGAAACGGCTGATTTTACTATCGCTCGTCGTCGTCGTCGTCGTCGTCGTCGTCGTGGCGAGCATTTTTACCGTGCGCGAAACCCGCTCAGACACCGATACAGCGGTCATAATTTATGGCCGACCAGTATTGGTAGCCCGTGGACCATCGCAAAGAATAGCCAGCCGGTTGCATGAACGTTGGAGTATTCTCACGTAAGGAAGAATTGAAATAAATATAATCTCGAATTTTTCTCGTTTACCAATTTGGAGGATTTCCGATATATTTTAAGATTCTTCAAAATATTTTCACTGAAGGAATATACGTAAATAGAGCGTGGATGGATTTGGGAATCGGCGATTATCCAAAAATAAAATACATCTTTCTATTTACTTCTTCACTCTTTTCATCCGTCTTTTCGTTTTCGTAATTAATTAGAGATCATTTTCAGATGTTTCGTCAAAATTATACACGTTTCTAAAAATCTTATAAAATATTTGTTAGGACTGATCTCATTAATATTAATTATTAAATTAATTATTCCTTTCTTTTCCATTCCTATCCGTAATTTTAGATTTTTTTTATTATTTTCTTTTCGCACACAATATCACATTGAACTTGCTCTCAAACACATACCTACCGCGAGTTGAGAGATACCGATCATTCTAACATGAATTGTGAGAATATCATCCATATTATTCTCTTCGATGACAAATTTTCCGTAAAAGGAAGAGAGTGCAGGTCGTGTAGACAAGCACAAGGTTATGAAAAGCACGGAGAAAGAGGAAAATACTGAGGCACAAGAAGAGAACGCGAGACCTGGGACGAGGGAAGCGCCGGAGCGTACACGCCAGCCGGGCGGAAGTACGGAAAACGACGACCGGCCTCTTTTTCCTCCATCCGGTTTGAATTACTATCATCCCGCCGAGCATTGTCTATTGTGGCGGAGAATTATTTTATTATCGCTCGGTCGGCCGGGCTCAAATGCTCTCAGAGGGGGCCTACGAGAACGAGATGAGGACCGGAGGGAGGTATGGATGGGAAACCGGGTACGCGAAGAACGACTGTGCAGCGCCCGCGATTCTGTGATTTATTGATCTCGCGAAGGAAAACTACAGAACCGACTTGAAAAACCAACGATAATTTACCGGGAAAAAAAAAAAAAAAAAAATCGATATCATTAATAAATTCTTTAATAATACATTTAAGATAAATTTTCAGTAAATGTCGAAATGGCAAAAGATAAATATTACAAATGCGCACATTCATTTTATTAATAAATTTATCATTCTTATATATTTCACCTATGTCGCGTAAAATGTAAAAAGGATATTTCCATAAAGTACAAAATATATTTTACTTGAGAATGAAATTCCAGAAAACAATTCTTTATGTCTCGCTGAAATCTTATATACCAAGCGTTGCGTTTCTCGTAATTTTATACTTGGTTGAAATCTTATGCCAAACATTACGTTTTAAAACTACCAGAAACTACGATAATTTACCGAAGAAAAAAGGCGGACATTTACCTTGGAAGATAAATGGCCAGTATTTTTCGAATCATACGAAAAACGCGACGGTAGAGAGAGCCACGCGGAGAAAAATATCGCGGTCCGCGGTGCCGCGTGTTTAATTACACCCAGCGATTTTATGATTCCTGGGACGATTTGTAAGGACGTTTCCGCGCGAGAGGCAGAGGTAGATTATTAGTGAGGTGCTGCAGAAGCACGCCAACACACTAGCTACGGTCTCGCATTTTTACGGTATCCACGAGGGAAGCGTGTGCGCGGAAAGGTATCTGACACTGCCTTCTACTAAATGTTTTTTGTGATTTACAGTCGTGTAAAGTTACTGCCGCGCATCAATTTCGCCCGGCGGTGCCTGTGATAATAAAGCTGATACTGCTGTCACTGCCAAGATATCCCTCCCAGCAAATTCGCTACTCTATTCTTAACTTCTTTCCGAATTTATCGATCATAAATGCTAATTAATAATGCAGACGATATTTTTGGCAAAGATGCAGTTAGACGTTAGACTTGACTGTTTACATTGTTACTTATCGAACGGCAACTGTAATTGTGTCACGGTTATTAATTACACGAGCAATAGTTCTGTCAAAGCTGGCAACATGTTGCCTGCTAGTAATTAGATTGCTATCTCGACAAATATACTGTGTTCTGACTCCCTCCCTATATATCATATACGATATACATATAATAAACAGAGATCTCGGTTACATGGTTCAGTACATTTCAGTAATTTGCTCCGTAAGTGTAAGCGTGTCGATGTCACGTCGATGTCACGACATGGGAATCCCGAAGTGCACCGGAAGCCGCGTCATACGCTCATCCGGCGCGACTGCAAGTCAACTGATAATAGCTTTAACGATCATTAAGAGCGTAGCGCGTCGATATTAATTAATGTTGCACGCATACGTGCGTGCGCATAAAAATATCCGCCGCCGCCGCGCTATCGCCACTTGTTAAATCGATGGAACCGAAAAATATCTGCACGCCAGTCCGGTGCGCGCATATCCCGTGCATACGTTGCCGTCGACGCCGACGCCGACGCCGACGCCGCCTCGTGCACGCACGCACGCACGCACGCACGCACGTAAGCTTACGCGCGCTTACGGCGTGCATGATTCCGAGTGTGCGGAGCATACGGCAGAAGTGCAGATACGTAGTAACGAGCTCGGCGCACCGTAACGAAAACATTGTGCCGCGTCTACTACCGTATCGATATCACGCGTGTATCGTATTTCCCGGGGGACGATGATCCACGCACGTATGCACGTATGCACGTGTGCACGTGTGCGCGGAGGACGCACGCGCGTATTCGCGTGCGTATCGGCCTGCGCCAAATTAAACCCCCGTAGCTTCCTATCGCGTTACAACTGTTGTGTCTTTGGCCGCTGGGTTTCGGCCAGCCAGCACACAGTAAGTACATGTGCTCAACGCGACGGCGCATGCTACAATTGATATCGATATGGGGACACGGAATGAAAGTAAAAACTCGTCCGTCTAATTCTACTCGGGCGATAATGTTAGCCATTCTCATTTCGTTTTTTATTTAACGAGCAACGGTACGACAGGAGAAGCGGAATTCAACCGTACTTCCCTCTCTCTCTCTCTCTCATTCTGTCTCTTCACGCACACACACAAAATCCAGTTACGATTACGCATATGTCATACACGAGTCGTAAACCGAGTGCCGCTATTCATAGGACAACTTCGATAGTAACGTGGAAATATTAATCTCACTGCACGCGAGAGGCACGATCTATGCCCCAGGGTCTTTTCTTCTGAATGGCGCGCGATACACGTTGAGTACCGTGATGGAGGAGGTTTTATTATCCCAATTAAATCTCGATGATAACTAGTTTTTATGTTAAGCGTCAAAGACGAGAAACATTATACGATACATGTATGCTACGTCATCCAAAAATCGAATAAATGTTCAATTATTTTATCAAAATAAGTAAGTACGTGCGTGTTTTTCATCTGCATAAAAATACTATATTGTTTGGTTTAAAAACAAAACAAAAATTCCATCTCTTTAGAGCTTAAATTTCTGACTCGAGTCACTTTCGTAAAGTTTCAAGTTTCCTGAAAGTTCCGAACAACTGTCGTTCTATATCAATCACCAAGAAACAGGACCGTAAATTGCAGTCGATACAAGGAGTGAATTGCGTTGTAGGTCCTACTTCCGAGAAATTAAGCCGTGAATAAAATTTAACCTCGTTTAATGTAAGGAGAAGGCAATTGATGCAAGAGTCGGTAAGACATCTGCCAAATGTTATTTCAGATGCCAGTGGGTCAGATCGATCAAAACTCAAGTGGCAATATCATTGACGTTATGCGATATACCGGCGCAAGCAGCAGTCATTACGGTATCCGCAAACGCTCACGTGCATTCGCGTAGTATACGCGGAACAGCTAGCCGCATACGCCGGCAAGCGATCAATATCTGTTTTCCAACTTCTCGTCTCGATTCCAGCCACTCCATCCGTCCGTGTCGCCGCCGGTGCCGTTACTACGTATGCGACGACCACGTATGCAGTTTCCTGACAGACGAAGCTTTCGATGACGAGAATGTCCCACGACGGAGACTTCGATTCAATTCGAGTAATTAGCAACAGCAGATAACGACACATCTGCCTAGTTAGCTTCCCTTCTTTACTCGGTCAAATTTAACGAATAAATTATATAATAATGTGCTCTCCAAATTCTTAATGGGGGAGAGGAGAGGTCCAGGCCACCATGTGGTGACAACGACATAAGAATAAAATGTCAAGTATTGCGCGTGTATAATTCAACGTAGAAACGAAAATTGATTGCTCTATTATTTGTTATTATACCCAGAGAAAGTATACTCTACAAATATAAATTTTGAATAGCCGTAATACAGATACTAAGTCAAAAATATTTTCAAAAAAGAATTGAAGATTTTAGTAATATTCAATATTAATTCTCATGAAAAGCTACATAGAAGATGAAGTAATATGTGAAAGAAAGTAAAAACTACGGAGAAAAGTTATTACAGCTGTGAATAAAATGTCGACTGAGAAAGTAGAAATCTTTAGAAAAACTTGCCCAACTTCTTCTTAACTTAAAAACAATTACGATGATATATCTAATCACTTAAAGCTTCTAGTAGAATTAAAACGTACTCGATGTGTAATGTATTTGCAAAGCGAATATATCGTAAATATTTGCAGACGAAGAAATCTGTGTGTACGTATGTGCGAGAGAGACAAGCAGCATGTGTGAAATATGATAATTACATTGCATAGATAACATCAAATTGCACTTGGGAATACTTAAATGCACGTTTTCAATGATCAAGCAGGCGCTGAAACTAGCATCGCGGCAAAGGGAAAACCAATTACTCATCGAAGTTTCACCTAATTTGGTCGGTACTATTGAAATATTAATAGAATCGACGCGTTTAATCTATCCCCTAGACGAATCGAGCGCGGTGGAAGGTCAGACGGAAAACGGACATGAGAGATTGCAAACTATCTAACGGGTATTTACGACACAATTAACAGACGCAACTACTAATTAATTATCGATACACGCTGCCAGTCCTACACTTCTAACGACCCACGCATAAGATCCGGAAATCTTGTCATACACATTATCGCAAGTTACGTGTTTTCCCCTACATTACGACGAGATCCAGATACGAGACAAGTGGTTTTTAATGAGCTGATTTTCGCGATAACCAACATTGCGACGAAGGGTCGGTATGAGGAAATAGCACGCGACCTTGGAAAACTATCGCGTCGTCGTCGTCGTCGTCGTCGTCGTCGTCGTCGTCGTTGAAAGAAATGGCAGTCTTATACTACTCTTTCGCGTATTGTTTATCAGCGAGATTTATCGGCTGTGTTACACCTCGTAATAATACGGCGCACTGATTTATTTAGATTTCATTCATGAAATTAAACGCGCCGGCCTTGTACGTGCATCGTCATACGATCGGCAAACGCATATATACACGATCGGCATCGTGTTCGTCTTAAACGTCCCCTGATACCATGCGGGAGAAACACCGATCGCGCGCGTTCTCGCCGTTCGATAACTTTCAAACGCGAGACAGCTTTCCAATCTAGCTCATTAACATCAATGATGCTCTGTTGCGACACAAGTGCAGCGCTCAAGATATCCCACTGATGCTCATGCTATCAATTCAATGTTAAGTATTAATACCTGAGACCGTAGAAAAAAAACATAGAAAACATATTAAATAGAATATGCAATTATTTGTAATGACTTTCATAAATTTTTTAAGCGAAAACTTCTGTAATTATTATAAGCAAGATCCGCAACATTAACTGATTTTTTCTGCAAATTAAGAATTTCCTTAAATATTATCGAAAGCATACTTGTGATAATGTGTGACTATAACGAATAAATATAAGCATTACTTTATTGTTTTAAGTATTCTCTTAGTAAAGAAATCGAGTAATGTTCATTTAATTCACGTCGGAGTTTTTAAAGCGATAAAGTGATAAAATTAATCAAAGACACAGAAAAGTCATCTTTTTAACGGTAATACGTATCATAAAGTTGGATAAGAAATATCACACGATTAACGTTCAAGTGTTATACGATACGTAAGAATCAAACTACCTTCTGTAATCTCAAAGTGATGACGATTAAAAGATATACCTTTCCCTTCTTTATTATATTTTTAAAATAAGTAAAAACGCACCGAGAAAAGAAATATACCGCCATTTAAAAAAAAATAAAAAATATACATCGTGAGAGAGATGGGGGGGCCAACTTCACACACCCGAATACTAATCATTTAAAAAAGCAGACCTCGCGTCTGCATCTAGTTGCATCATTTCCAAATGTTCTTACAAAATTTCATGTTGCTAATGCAGCACCTACTCGCCTGTGGCGTAATCTTGTTAAATATGTAATAAAGATTTATGAAAAGTTTTTACTATTTGCTAAGAAACAATTCAACATAACTCATACCTATATAATCGAATGTCCAGAGACAAATATAGGTAGCTCTTTGAAATTCAAAAATTAAAACAGATCATAATTGAGACATTTCTACAGAATATTTTAAGATATATCGATTGCAACCAAGTTTAATTAATGTAATACGATATAAATCGCGCGACCTCGAAAGAAGATCGTCGCAGATAAAAATTTACATAAGACCTTCGGTCAGTGGTATAAATAAAGTACTCGCACGAACCGTGATTTAATTTGTCTTTGAAAAGTATTGAGAGTAATTCATTTTTTTGTGAATAATGCGGACACTCTAAACGCGTGTTCGTAACCGCGGACCGAAATTAATCGTCCCACACATAATCGCACGCATCGTACGCGCCTCGCCGATGATTAATACACACGTCTAAGTTGTGCGGAATGCCCTCACCGCGCGCGCGTTGTAACGGCGATTAACGACGCGACGAGCAGCCTTAATGTATTTACAGAGCTGAAACCCATTAATGCGCGCGTCTGCCAGTTGTTAACGGCATGGCTGGTGTTAGTACTGCCTCAACGACCTCGCGCTTTGCTTCCGCCCGTGAGAAAGATGCGTCGTTGTTACAACCAAAAGATGCTGATTGAAACTACGATTTTTTTTTTGCTTGAATTGACGGAAAAATCGCTATCGAACCGATTAGGTCATTACCGACAAATCTTATAAACTAAAAATAATTGAATTAAAATGACAAAGTTATGTTATTCGTTTTCTCCTTTTTTTGCTATTAAAGTTTGTCTTAATAAAATAGGTTTCTTTTAAGTAGATGCAAATTCTTTGCTTTTCAATAATTGATATAGTTCATTTTCTACATATCACTTGGACTATTATTAATTTGTATTTGTATCTATTTGTTCGAAAAGGATTTCATTCAACAAGTACAGCAAGCACGCGGACTTTTCTCTTTTAAAATCCTTTCACTCGCAAATATTTATCCACACAATATACCGCGTTCTATTATTAAAGGTTTCAGCTGTTTAATCAACATTCGCGTAAAGATTATTTTGCAAGACTGACTCATCGGCAATAAATCAAATGAATTATTAATTAATCATAAAACACGTTTAATAGCTCATCGATGACTCATGAAAATTATCGTAATGATATCACAGTTCATATATATTTCGAAACACATCTTGACAGGTTCCTCGTCATACGGCCATTTGTCCAAACGATACGTATACTAAATAGGCATATTAAACTATTGATTATTGACGTTAAAACTCTGTTTTCCGAATTTGATTATTTAACATTAATAAACACGGAAACAACTAAAAATGATTCAGTATAGAGAATGTAGAAAGTTTGCATATACATTTTTAATTATACTCCAAGAAAGTAAATTCGAGACTTTATGACACGTAGAAATGGAAGTACAAGTTGCAGGTAAGGTAAGGAAGTACGTGGAAACTTCAATCCGTATCTCCTCCTCCGAGAGAGAAAGAGAGAGAGAGAGCGCGCACGTTGGTCGAGCTTTTCCTTTGAGAGAAGTCTGCCGTCAGGATTACGACTTCATTCAAGATGTATCATCGTATACGAAACTAAAATTAACGTCGAATCCCGACTCGAGGGGTCGCATTAAGAGCTAGTTTTCTACGTCGTAAAACCGGCCTGGTGGAGAACACAGGTGCGTGTCGTCGACAGGATCAAAATTAAAACACCACCAAGCCGGTCTGACATTTCGCGGGAGTACTAGATATCCGATTAATGATGAAACAGCTCGCAATAGTCGGCTGTCGCAGGTACACGAGCTTGCGATTCACAAACTCCATCCTCGAGTGCGCAAAACGCCAAATAATCGATTGCGTTATCAAATTATAGTATAATAATGCACATATAGCTTGCGATTTCGCATAGTTTATAGTTTACAGTTGGCGCGTGAGTTTCGACGGCAGGACCGATGATAAGTAAATCGGAGTGCGCGGCCGCGATTGCATTTCACCTGAATTTCGCTCTCGTGCCCCTGGATTTTATAGCGATGATATTTGGAAACGTGACTTAAAGGCGCCGCTCTAAACTTAGACGACGTTCTGTACTCTAAGCGCTAAGAATAACTTCAGAGCGTGTCGTCGTGTAAACAAACAGCGGGCGTTTGATAAACTTTGAGAATTCTACGACACTCGCACGTTAAATCTTGCAGTTGACTTTGCATCTATATTGCAATTGCACGTGTCGCTCTTATGAGTCGCGCGAATCGATTTTTTTTTTTCAGTTATTGTTTTGTCAAAATATTTGTATCGAGAGACTTATCTTGTTTTCGATAAAAGTAGTAGTAACCGACACGACATATTTACTATAACATATTCACTATAGACTCGCCTTTTCTAGACAATGACCGAGCGCATAGAGCTGACCCTTATGTAAGTAACAAATATTTAAGACCAAAGTAAACATGTGTCTGCAGTTGCAGCATTACATTTCATTCCCAGAGGTATGCGAGTGAGTCGAGGTTTCATAGCAGTAACCCTCTGGAAAACGACATAAGCCACTTTTCCTTAAGTTAACAAGGGGGATAGATTGACAAATAAGAAATTACAAAGCTGCGCTCAAATTGCGTGGGTCGAGCTTTCATGTGCTGTGTAATAGAACGTCATAGAAATTGTGCAAATACTCGTCTAAAGTGCCTAACAAAGTTAGTTGTTACACATTGTAACATTTTCGTATTTCTAGGAAAGGATTACATGTAATATTATATATAACATGTAATATATAAAATCCTGGAAATCTCTGCATAAAATGTGAAAATTTATATCTGATTTATTTTCAGAGATTCGATTATGAGATCTCTTTGAGGTGTCAAATGCAATAATCACTACTTTATCCGTCATACTTGAAAATGACTGGTAGAAAAATATGTGCTTTAAATAAATATGATTGGCTAAACATCAAACGGATAATAAAATACCGCGTGTGGAATATCGCGGATTGTGCAACCGTGCCGTGATTCGCGCGATTCGAGTCGCGAAAACAAAGATTTGTTTAAACGATGAATACGACATTACAGATGTATGTGAAATCGGAGCACACTACATACCGCGACGAGTACGCGAGGCGTTAATGAATAAACCTTGCCGTATTTCAACATGTAATTTACAATGAACGGCTAACCAACTGACAACGCCGTTCTAACAACGGCTGTCTCGCACTGGAAAACCTAAATCCCCTTTTTGTTTACCGCGAATATCCTTAATATTCTTTTATACGGCGGACAAAGCGCAGGATGCAAAATTCACGACACGAAGAATGCAAAAATGCAAAGCGCGGTGTACCCGCCGAGCGCCGAGCGCCGAAAGAGCATGCAAATATATTCGACGACGATATGGAGATTTGGAAGGAAAAATCCTAGGTCGATTTCATACATATACGCGAAATTGAACTCGCAATTAATGAAATTCGCACGTGTATATCTAGATTTCAAATTTGCCCTGTAACACACGTATCCGTTATATCTGCACCGATATAACGCACAAACGATAAGTATATGCGAAACGACCTAATGAAATAATCAACTAATTAAGCTGTTAACAGGATCTACTTACAAAGCTGCGATTTGTTAATGAAACGTTGCGATTCATTGAAGCTGGTGAAAAAGGTTACGAGTCAACAATAATGTAGCCCAATTCGGAGTCTTGTACTTTTCTCACTCGTTGCTATTCAATGCAAAGTACGCGAGTGCGGAACAATACAACGATCGAGCTCAGTGAAGCGATAATCGTAACCGCTATCTGCGGCTTTCAAGCCGGAAGAGAGGATAATGTCTTTTTGTACTTTTCATCGTGGATTATACGTGATTTAAATAGAGTATAGTTACGATACTGCTCTGGTAAATAGTTTGCTTCTTTTATTGCATAGACAATTACCTTGAAACGATAAAGATTTAATGCACCAAATCGTGAACGAAAAATTAAATCATATAATAGAATACGTCTGGTTTTTCGAGAGAACGAAATGCAATCATCCTAAAAGGCTCGCGGCGTTCGTGCAATCGAAACAATAAATCAAAAACTGTATTGAAGTACGATGTCAAGAATGTGTAAATTAGCTGCAATATGCATTGCATTCTATGTATGAAAAACGATATATGTGTATATAATTATTTATAAATATTATTCGTCAAAAATGCCAAAATTATTCCAATAAAAATATTCGATAAAATTGGAGCATCATTGTTGCTGAGACCAAAATTAGACTATTATTAATAAAACTGATATAAAATACACATTTTCGTACTACAGCAGAGATATAATTTATATACGATCATTTATCAGTCGTGTAGCGAGGCATATCGTCACGTTCACACGCATACTCGGCAAACAACCGATATTACACGCCATGCGGGCGTCCGTCGATAAATTTTAATAAGATTATATGTCCTTATACTCCGCAAGTATTCGCGTATATATGTGAATGTGTATGCGGAAAGACCGCAAAATTTGTCGAACCGATCGAGCCCGACGGCGGCGGCGGCGGGCCGAACGATGGACAAACGGGCGCGGAGAGGAGAACCAATTTGTTTTTATCGGTCCTTTGTTTCTCTTTTCGGTTTTGTGCCGTTTTCCCCCGCTCGCCGTTCCGTTCTCGGCGTTTCGTTTACCGCGGAGCCGCTTGGCGCAAAGCTCGTTAATTCGAGCGTGACTATCCGTCGGGCGAATCTTCCGCCGCCGCCGCCGCCGCCGCCGATTGTACCACCGAAATGGTCAACTATTAACGAAGAGCGACCGTCTGTTTGTACTCGAGTTCTTCATCGTTGAATGCCGTCCCTGTTTAAATTTCATCAACCGAGCGACTAGCGTCCGTCCGTTGTGTCTAAAAAGTACTTAAAAGAAACGGTATTGACTGATAATTTGATATAAGTTGTCAATTAAACAATATTACGATTGAGTATTGACATTTTTTAATTGTCCTAATAGAAAAATTTTATATACAAATTTGAATAAATTGAGAAAAATCCAACTAGATTTTATTTATTGTCAACGTCATTTGTCTATACACTAAACACGTACATATATAGGAAAAATTCTTCTCCTGTTGCAACTCCTTCCGCTTTTTATATAAATATATACTTATACTTTTTCATTGCTATTATTTATTTTTATATAATGTACCAGTATTCACATCGCAAGCGCGAGAAGCAGCTTCAATACGAATCCATATACAACGTTCGCGCAAGCCAAAAATATTGAAAGATACCTCGAATCGCGCGGTGGCGATAGCGTTCGTGCGAGATAGTTATCTTAATTGGAAATAGAAGGTATGGATTCTCGAGGCAACGTCTTTTCAGAGCACGTAATCTCTACCGCGGCTTTAGCGTTAGTGAGCGACCGGTTTCCGATCACCTGCGTCGTCTTTTTCTATCAGCTTTCCCGATGTTTCTTCCCTCTCTCCCTTCTACCTCTGCCTTTTTATCCGCGCTCCGCGAGAACGCATACTTGTCTCGTACGCAGTCGTCTTCCCGCATTTCCGGTTTCCAACACTTTACCATCGACCTCCGCGACCCGGATCGCGAGATTAAACGTACGTGCATACGTATCCCTTCTTCCGGCAAAAGGCCGGCTACCTTCTTATCCGCGATGGAAGTATCGTTTTTCGACAGATCTACTTAATACTTTTATTGACCATGTACGATAATAAGTTGTCGAGATAGAGCTTCGATTATCCAGCTTATAACGCTACGATAAATTCCCCGATAATGATAAATATTCCGATATTCTAGTCGAGAAAGACGCATCCGCTGCGCGCGCGCGAATTCGAAATTATCTCTCCTCATCACCCTCCTGCTTGTAATGACGGTAGGGTTAATAGATCCATCTTGCGGGTGACCCAGCTATGATGAACGAGGGAACGTGTCGTGTGTATGGCTCCCCAAACGAATCGCACGAACGAGCGAGTCGACACGACGATCTTGTTCTGGCACACGCGCGCGCGCGCGCGCGCGAAACATAAAACGCGAATGCCTCGGCAGTGAGCGTACTAGCAGAAACTCAGAAATAACCGCCGTCGCCGCGTTCCAACCGGACTCGCGCTGCCGCCGACATTCGCGCGCATCGCGCGTCGTTGCGAAAAGGAGAAAGGGAGCAACGTACGAGCGTGATCAGCTACCGCTCGTGTCCGACGTGGCAACATTCCTTGTATATCCTGTCCGATAAAAGAAATATCGTTTCCCCACTTAATATTGTTTCTCATCATTCCAACTCTTGCATATCATACAGCAGAAACAAAAGGACGGAGGAATGCAGTTGCCTAGTTTTTTTAATAAATGTAAAAAATCAATAAGATATTATCTGTATGAAATTAAATTAAGTACATCGTTAACATTGAACGAATACGTAGAGCTTTTTATAGTAAATTTTGTACAATAAAACAAGAATGCAATATAATTTAAAAACGTTTTATGAAATTTTTGCGTAAAACGCCACTTATTACTACGTCAACATGTCGAGTTAACAAATATTTTTTAAAGCGACGTGTTGAAAAAAGATACATAGAACAACATGTCGAAACATTTCAAATGAAAGCTATCGTTTAGCGGATCGATGACATAGTATTTACGAAGTACGTCCAAATTTCGACTCGTGACGGAATCGACATCGTGGTATCGACGCGCGACGACGAGTCAGTGACAACGAACGCTAGGTGTCAAGTCTGCAGATTCCGCAAGTGCCACCGATGGAGAAGACACGATCCGAAAAGCAGGATTGTGTCGAAGGTTAACAATACCACGTTCCGCAACCACGACGGTCTACAATGTGGCATTCTTTCGCATCACTCTCATCGCGGCCCATTGTACAGACGGACTATTGTTTCTCCGCGTCATCGCGTGCATTCGCGGCGGGAGCGACATAAGATAGGCCAAGAAAAGGCACAAGGACGAGAAGCCGAATACAACCGGGACCATACGCGTACTGGTTAGAAACGGAAGAGTTACGAGTCAAGACTATTCACCAAAAGACATCTTTGAGTAGGGTATTTACGTATTCGGAAAAGGAGAATGGAATCGAGAGCGGAATCAGCTAATTAATAATAATATTAAAAAAACAAATGTAAAAAAATATAAATGATCGCGTATAGAATTATAAAAAATGACACGTGTGTGTATAATTATGCATACATAAATACGCGAAAATTTCAGGTATTAAAAGCTAATAAAAAAAAGTATGGAATGTAATTCCATGTATATATTACATATTATGTAGACCGTGCTTAAGTCCTAAGTTTTAAAATATGAAATTCTTATAAAAAAAAGAAGTTCAAATTGAGCAAAGTTATACAACCGAGAAATAAATTCTTCGCCGGAGTCGTTTCAATTTAATGTAAGGAAGTACGATCATCCCGTCTTACATTAAAGATAAATCTTATAGAAAAGGGAAGAGAGAGAGGATGAGCGGAAGAGCGAAGAGAACTTGGAAACTTGATCGAGTCGCTCACTCGCTCGCTCGTCAGACGCTGTTTAAAAGCAGCCGCAGTCTTTTGCATTCTTCTCGAACGGTTGAAGCACCGACACTTACCGCACTGTGAGCCGACTTCCTGAAGTACAACTTCTCGGGAATGCGCAAGAACGTGCCGTGTCATAAAAACCAACTCCGTCATCGAGCCACACGATACACAATACATTGAATTATCTTGCCACCAAAGTACTATCAAATACAACTAATATTATAATATTCTTATCAATTTACTCTTCCAAGGACACTAAACAAGTTTCTATATTGCAACTTGAATCAAAACAATCGATATTGTATTTTTTTCGTGGAAAATATCACTTGATAATTTAACGACAAACGTAAAAACAAATCTAGTACGTTATTTTAATTTGTCGGGGCACAAATAAAACTGCACTCCCCTGGAAAGCGTTGTATCAAAAATATTGGAAAAAAAATATTCCAACGCTTTATATCTTCTCGAATTAAATAAAACTGCCGGAAATCGCTAATTCGTAGCATTTTCGTTTTATATTTGCAAAATCAGTAAACACCAATGTGTCACGTGTTTGTATTTTTAATTCATACTATGTTAAATCGGATAAAAGTGTCCCTGATGAACATGGCCGCGCCGAAAGGATAAATCGATTTATGTATTATAATTTCTATGGAAACATGAAAAATCACAAATTGCTTGATATTATACAATCGAATATCGCGAGAGAGTTTAAAGACGAATAATTGGAAGTACAAGTAATATACCTATAGTATACGTAAAATCGTATTGAAATTGATAACCAATTGATCGTATACCAGGGGGAAGATATTGTTATCGATACATATATACGACAAAATTGTGAAACATTCATATATCGAAGCGGACCATAAAATGTCACATGGACGAAGTATGTCGTAATGCGATGCGTGAAGTGGAAATGTTAACTCGTTAAACGAGAGAAAGAGAGAACAGGAATAATAGAGAGAGAAATACATAGATGAACAAGGACGAATAGGAAGAGAGCGAAAGAGAGAAGGGGGGGGGAAACCCGTGGTGCCCATGCTGCGCGAGCGTCAGAGGCATATAATTCACGCACGCCGATGTTTGTACCGGTCTCTCTGTCTAGAATCATTGAAGCTTTTACGCGCATTTTACACATAGCCGTAAAATGCGGAGGTTGTACGCCTAGATCGTTATGAAGGCGATTATATCGTGCGCGCGCACGCGCGCGCGCATCCCCGGTAAACAGGCTCGTGCTAAATGTATTTATTTGGTGACGAAGGTGAAGCATACGCGTTTTACCAATGTGCAGACACGTTTTTGGCTCGGTAAATCGCAAAATCGTGGAAAACAATCAGCGCAACTTGCCGAATGGCGCCAGAATCCAATCTGGGATATTGCATATAGTGCCTCGAAAAGGAGGAAATTTTAATTCACGGCATATCTGTCTGTGACAGAATCGTATCGAGTACCGGGCACGAACGTTATATGTATAAATATTGAATTTCGATGTATATCGACAACCTGTTTAGATGTGATCCTCCAATACTGTCATCTATATTCTTTCACAATTCTTTAGTACGAAGATTATAACGTTATAGATTTCGCACTTATTTTTTTCAAATATTAATTAACTTCCGCGCCGCGAAATCTTATCATCTTTATTTTACGACGTCTCCCACAATTAACTTTCAAATTCTTTCATTTAAGAAGACTCGAATAAAATATCTGATAAAATCAGAATTTCGCCTTTCTGAAGGATTTAGAAATTATCATTTTAATAAAATATGAAATATGAAAAATACGGATGATGGGAAATAAGTGGCGAGATATTAAATTTCTTAAACAAGTTTTTACAATTTATAAGAGAAGTAAAAAAAGTCGTGCAAGAACACAGAGAATTATAACGAATATTCTCGTCGCACGAATCCGCGGTATCAGCAGCAGCAGCGAGGGAAACGCGCGTTGGCGTATCTTCCGCAGCCACAGAACTGTCTCTCAGGCTGAGTAATAACTTCCGCGATGTTAAATTCGATAGCATTGCTGCATGCTTTGCGCATTTAAAACAATCGCGTGCAATTATGGACCTCTTTACTGGCGACATGTCGATATCGAGAAAAAATTTTGCCATGAAAAAATCTCGACAAAATGTAAACCGATAAGCTCAATCACGGTTATACGTTAGAATTAATGATATTTATAGTTGCGATAAAATAAATGCATGTGTATATACGCTAGCTGAAAATATTTCATCATTACACCGTCTAGACATAAACGTTAAAAAGCAAATTAAGAGAAATAATGGTCGATATTTAAACTTTTCATATAAATGAGATATGTGCCGGTGAGTTTTCACAGGAAAAATCATTAAAAATCTCATATCGCCAGATATAAAAAAATATAGCACATAAAATCTGTACAGAGAATATACAGGAACAATATAAAGAGAGTATATCGCTCATTTTTGTTGCGATGATATAATTAACTGAAAAAATAAAGTTTTCCAAACAAGAGTTTGAATATTCTGAATTATTAAAATTTTGCGATATATTTCTAAATGTGATTTTAATGTAACAAATAATTGTGGGAGAATACACAGATGTATGGAATTATTCAAAGTTATCATTCTCATTTTCGCACACGTGTATGAATATAATAATCTCATCATAGGGTGTAATACTTGTGAAGTGAGAGTTCTTAAAAAAAGAAGTTACAAATCGGCTTTGCGTACAGAATGCATGTATGTAGATAGCGAGGGGATGTTGGGCATCCACGCGTCGGGACGCTTTGTTGTGCGTAGAGGTATAACTGATGTCGAAACAGTTTGATGGACGAGATCGCGTAAAGTTCAAAATACAAAAAACTCGGGACGAAGCACCTGTCAAATCGCATTATCGGACACTGTCGACACATGCGCCGTGGCGCCATATGCCTCGCATGATCACGCGGTTACGCGAAATATCGATGCACGACGTCGTCGTGTATTGTTTGTTCTCTCTTTCCCTCCCGTTTTTACCCGTTCCCTCCCGCTTTTCCGCCCTGAGCCGTGCCGATGGCGATAAGCGGCACTCGGTCAAACGATCGCACGACTAATTAATGACAAACGCCTCGCGCGCCAGCGGTTTTCCGTTGGAAAAGCTTGGAGACATTCAATTAGGCAACTCGCCAATCGCAAACCGAGCGGGAGCGAGTCAAACGTACGAGTGCCAAGCGATCGATCAAAATTTTCTTGCGATAAACGTCCCCTTACTCGTTCGTAATCGGGAGAGAGCTATGACTTGCTGCAATATGCAAATTATACGAAGGCCACACGCAAGAAAGATATTTATCAATATTTTACTTTTTCTTGCACTTCCACACACACACACACACACACACACTAGAGCGCAAACAAAACACAAATTAATCACGTTGTGTTATTTTATCAATATTTACGTTTTATTAAGAAATCTTTATAGCATTAAATTTATGTATAATTATAAAAGTCTCTGGAAATGTAGATAATAGCGAGAAATTTACATATACCGAAAGTCATTGTTTTTTATCAACTATCATTTTAAATAATTATTGTATAGTCATGATAAATTATGTACCTCAAAAATGGACAAAAAAATAAGTTAAGATACGCGGATTTTTCAATGTCAGTTTTACAATTGATAATTTTCACTTAATATCGCGAATGAAGAGGTTGGCGTTTAATTATTGGACAAAGAATTGACGGACGAAAGAAATTCGATGCCGACAAGTCATCCCGGTAAAACGGTTCAAATCGATGCCGCTCGAGGGCAACGTTACCAAATAAAGGGTTAAACGGATCACGACGTCGGTCGTATTTTCTCGTGGCGGCGGAACCTGAAAAAGCGTTTGCGATATACTGTTACCACACCGGCGTGGCGCGGTAGAAAGGGAAAAAAAAAACGCACTCTACTGCCTCAGATATTGAATGGGGAACGAGTGCCGTCCCTCTTACGCCGGCCGGCCGGCCGGAGTAAGGTCATTGCACACTCGTAAACAAACAGGACGCGGCGTCTATAGCGAATACTCGTGCGCGTCACTGAACGTACAACCGATCTAACGCGGCCTTGGGCCTGCCGAACGGAGCGCGATTTTGACGTCTGTCTTTTGAATTCTACAAATACATCGTGCGCGCGCGCGCGCGCTTTACGATCGATCTTCCGACCAACTCTGCACGAATTCCCGAGATGTAACGTGTACAATCGCGTCGAATTTTACGGTAAATCCCTCGGTTCTAATTTCAAGTACTCTCTCCGCAACGAGAATGTCAGAAACCGCAGTGGCGTCGATGTTAAAAGCGTACAGAAGCGTACAGAATTCTTGGCTTCAAAAATGGAAAGGGAACAAACTGTGTGTTGCTCAGATAATTTCGAGCTTGCTTTATCTCGATCAAATTTCAATTTGAGAGTTTGTCATTATCATTATAAAGATATCATCAAGAAGTCGCACGAAGTCGAGACTTGATAATATTTGACGCTTTGGATTAAATCAATAAATAAATATACTTAATCATTTAACGCGATTGACATATAAATAATCGTGCATCTGAAACGTTAAGTTAAATATCCAAATAAACTAACTTTTAAACTAAAAAGTAAAAAACTTGGAAGAATGTGTGTTAAACGAAATTTTCTCAATAGCAAATTTTAAAAAATTAGAGACATTAAAACGACGAATTACGAGATAATAAGATAATAAAGCTATAATTATTCGTATTAAGTATAATTACATATAATTACACAAACTATAATTACGTAAAAGACCATTGGTTGTCATTCGGTATCCGATTTCGAACTCGATACACTAATAAATCCATAGTAAACTAGTCGCTGATATTCCGTGAGCGTATCATAAGTCCGTAACGTACACAGCACACACAACCGGGTCTTTAAACCCGATTGACATACATTTAAAGCGCTTCTCAGTCCATAATACATTCCCTTTAACGATTATACGTTGGATTGAAAGATTAAATGACGCGGCTTCGCAAAATACAGCGTACTACGAGCATTTGCGAAAATTAATATTTAAAAAACTGACGCAATCTCAAAGTTAAGAATTTCTTATACAAATGAGAAATAATTACACACCTATTACGTCGTTATAATCGTTTCGTCATAAAAATCGAGGAAAACGCTGGAACGTTGGAACGAAGAACCGCGATCGCGAAAAAATACTTGTACGTCGTATATAATCGGATTTATTTTATTATAATCCTGATGGACACGCGGTAACGCGAAATTTATCGCGTCGTTAAAGTCTTTGCCGCGGAAGAGCCCGGCGATCATTCTTCGCGCCGTTCGCAAGTTTTCGCATCTCGACAACGGTGACGGCCCCGCGAAGGCCGCGGAAGGATCGCGGGTCACCGTACGCGTTACGCCGCTCGTTTCCACGTTCGTCATGTGCAAATCTTACGGGGCCGTCGCGCTCGCGGTGCGACAATTTCCGTTTATCGCGCACGCAAAGTCTCTCTCTCTCTCTCTCTCTCTCAGCAAACGCGCGCGCGGCGGCGGCATTCGACACCGGCCGCGCCGCGACGCGACGCGACGCGACGCGCCGGGAAGGTCAAAGGTCACTAACCACGATCGTACTCCGTAAACGAAGCTAAACGGCGGCGCCGCAGCGGTCGGCCTGCCTCGAAACGCGGTCGGCAGTGAATGAATGAATGAATGAACGCAACAACATATACGTGTATATACCTGCGAAAGCCCTCCCCGCTTCCGTCTCTTAAAGAGGCACGAAATAGAAACATTCGACGGACCGGCAAACAGCGAGAGCCGGTTGGGGCGAGCTATACCCGGTATTCTATATCGCCGTAGTGACTTTTGTCGGCACGTGGCAGCGTATTGTGTTATGCGCCCCTAATTCGGGGCGCCTACATTCGCCCCGTCGCCGTGTCAACCTCCTTAACGTAGCGCGTGCAAGAAAGGTTATAAATTACCCCGTAGATTATCCACTTGGCATCTCCGGGAGAAAAGTCGGAAGGTTCGAGAGTTAATTAGAAACGTCGTTTGCGATAACAAGGGGCAAACGCGAGACGCTGCGACGCTCTACGTATCCGTAGAGATTTACGTGGCGGGCGCGCGATCTTTCGCTGCTGGCGGTCTCAAAGATTCCGCGACGGGAATCGATCCGCGATGCGAAGCGGGAAGCGAAGGGAAAGCGAAGCGCGCCGATTCGATCGATTGGCGCGCGCGACGGGCGCGAATGAATGCGCGGAGAAGAGTGGAGTGTCCATACCTGTTGCCAGTGATCCTCGAGCGACGGCTGGGCCGAGAAGTATCCGGTGTCGTGTATGTCCTGCAGCTCTCGAAATATATTGCCGCTCGGTAGGAGCGTATCCATGGCTACGCGCGGCTGCGAAGTCCCTCGCGGCGGCCCTCCGCTTCGGCCTCCTTCTCCGGCAGGTGCCACAGACGCGGGGGGGAGACGAGAGCGCGCGGCAGCGGCGGCGACGACGGTTACGACTGGCAAACGGCGAGAGCGCGCGTAAAAGCGTAATCTTAAACTGAACCGAACCAACAACAACAACAACCCGGCGTCACTCGCGGCGCGGCGCGGCGCGACGAGATACCAAACTCGATTCACTCAACGCGCTCTCCGAACGCACGCACGCACGGCACGGCACGGCACGGCACGTAAACGTAGTAGCGAGTAGCGGCGAGTAGCGCACGTGCGTATCATCGGGGAAGAGGCCGCGAGCCCTCCCCTCCACCGTAGACGACGACGCGAGAGAATGCCGACGGGGAGCACGTTTTACCCCCTCGCGCCGCGAGGATCCCAGGACGGTTATGGAAGTCGCGTGATTCTCTCTTCGCTGCCGCGAACGGCCCGCGACGCTCCTCTCTCTCTCTCTCTTTGCCTTTCTCCTCTCCGCTCTTCTCGCGCGCGCGCGCGCGCGACCGACCGAAAGAAGAACAACTCTTGTTACTCCGCCGCTTGTTATTGTTGTTGTACTCCGCTGGGACGCCGCTGACTTTCGGCGGCGTGAGCGCGACCGACCGGGGGGGAAGGAAAAAAATTCACTGCGAACGGGGCATCACTCGCGCGGCTCGACGCTCTGTCTGCTGGCGTCGCGTGCACGGCACACTTGCGACAGTATTCATGACACGCGGGGAGGGAACGCGGAGGGGGGAAGACACGCGGGGCAAACGTCAAAATGCCGGCTGAGAGCCGTCCGTGCCGCTGCTGCTGCTGCTGCTGCTGGCTGCGGGCTTCCCGGAGCCTCCCTCTTTCAGACCTCGCTGCTCCGCGTCCACTTCAGGCATCCATTCGCCGCCGCGCCGCGGAATCTCTCAACTTTCCGAAAACGGAACTCGCGCATTCACTGCATTAACACACACGCGGCCGTCTCTCTCTCTCCTCTATCTTACTCCTCTCTTTACCTCTCCCGTCTGCCGTTCCGCGTCGCGTACTCGTCGCGTACCGGCTTTTATCTCTCTCTCGCGCGCGCGCGCCCGAGATCGACGCCGGTTCACCTCCGGCCAACTTCTCTCACCGCACCGGACGAGATCGCGGTTACCGCGCGTTACGATCCTCGTGCCCCTCAAACGGCCCGCGCGTCACGGGGCTGGAGGGAAACGCGTCAAGGGGGGTAGTAAAACACCTTTTTCAAACGAGATACTCGACACTCCGTGTGATAGGGACCCGGCGAAATATATCCCCGACCGCCTAAACACGCACAGACTCTTCCGCGCGAGTGTCGAAGAGTAACTGACGTTCCTCACCGTAACTGCGCGCGAGGAGGCCCGAGCGCGCCCGAACGTAACCGAGCGCGCGCGATCCGCCGGCGACTCGTACCACTGTAAACGGCCGCGCGACGCCGCGGCAGCACTGATCGGTGACGTCGCGACGCCGCTCTCTGTGTATCCTGCGTGATCCTGCGTGTGTGCGTGCGCGGGCGCAAATGAGCTACCGGCGTCGACAAAAGAAAAAAAAAAAAAACATCGACCATTTGCCGCGCTACGCGGACGTTGTATCAACGTCCACCGCCGGGCCTCCTCCATCTTTCAACCTTCGATGCTGTTAAGGTGTGTTAGATGGTGGAAAGGACCTCAAGTAAGCTATGCACAGGAATCACTTACATATTTCTTTCAAACTGTCGCGCTCACAAGTCGCGCGTCATATGTTACGAATGCGATTTATTAACTTGTTTATTTCAATCTGTCCATCAATTATCAAAATGTGCATTTCCGAAAATAAACGAGCGCTCACGGACAATTCATTTTCGTCATTATATGTATAAATGAAATAATCAATAGTCACAAATTTCCGAAGGCTCTTCTTTTACATTGTGCGCATTTTCGCACATACTAGTACGCGGTGTGAACGTGTACATTAATTTCCAATATATTTTAAAATAATTTTATGTGAGAATATAAAGAATATAGAAATATTTCACAATTTCGCGATAATGGCGTAATTCTGGATATGTTATTGCGCAATTCTTTTTTTATTCGCGAGATAACCTAAGAGGGTATTTACGTAACGAAAAAAATACATAAAATTAATTCTTTGCCAATTCGCGCGTTCTTTACAATTCTCTCGGCAGCGTGGAAAATTTTCCATAATTTGCGTTTTAATTGCACAATTCTGCGATAATTGTATGAATCGGACATCATTTCAATTATAGCATTACAACTATTATCTTCGCAAGCCGATATTACGTTCCATTCGAATTACGCATATAGGCACGGCGCGGCGCTTCGGATTCCCATTCAAGCGACAGTACAGTAAAGGTCGTCTATAACTTATGCGTCTGTCTTACTTTCACAACGTGGCCAGCCGTAGATCGACCATTCAGTGGTTTCTAGTTGCAATTTTGCGCGCGAAAGGTTTTACAGCCGTTTTACATTATGCATTAGAAACGAACTCGGTTTGCTTCTAAAAAAGATTTCCAAACCTGGATGAAAAAAATATCAAGAGCAGAGTGATGCTTTGTGATGGAAGATATAACATTATTTTCTAATATTTTAATACGAATTATCCTTTCCGTAATCAATTTAAATGCAATAAAAATATAATCAAAGTTGTTGTTATTAATTAATGCATTATTGATAGCGAATTAAAGGTGTAATCTCACGATAATTTCAGATTTCAATTTTATAGAAGATATGAAAATAAACGCAAGTACATTTGATATTTTTTTCTTTGTTCTAAACATCTGTTACGTGCTTTATCTTTGCAACTGTTTCTTATTGCGACACGTATCACTGTCACATTTTTATTTCAATGCAACGTATATATGAAAAAGGAGCTTAAAATTATTTTTCGCGGATGGTAATCTCGTGAGTTTGTCGTTTTAAGCCGACCTAACCGAAAGTCGAAGGTTTACGTTTGCATAACATTTAGATTTAACTGAGAGAAACGCGTTGCTCGTTCAGCGAATCGACTACGAGAAATGCACAAGCACGGAGCACACGAACGCGAATTATTTGCAAATGAATAATCGCTCGTGAGTCAACCGAAGGAGCCGATAGAGAAAGGGAGAGAGAGAGAGAGAGAGAGAGAGAGAGAGACAAACGCCTTGTGTGTCGCCGTAAATGATTCATGGATTCTGCGTGTTCGTTAAAGCCTTTCTGTAGACGCTCGTAGCATGCGAGAATACCAGATTAGATACGTAAGCAGCGTTTATGGCGAATGGAATTAGAAGACTAACCGCGCTTATCGGGCCCGTTTCGCGAGCCTCGTTTCCGTTCAGGCTATCGCCGTTCAACTATCGCCGCGTCGGAGGCTGACCGCGCGTGATTCAAAAAGTATTTTTTTTTTAATCGGTTATTGTGTGTGCACTCGAATCGCTCTGTTTGCGCGCCTGATGTTTCTCCCGCGCTGCACAAAGCGCGCGTTGTATGGGCCGCCGTTATATCGGGACGTAGTCGAAAGAGTTTCGGTCGTATTGAACAATGGCTCGGAATCGATAGCGCCCGACTCGATCGATGATGATACTGCCGGTATTCTTGGAAATTGCATTTTTTTTTCTTGCGAGCTTTTAAACGATAGTCTCTGAGACCAAATCGATCGTGGAAGATGTAAACATTCAAAGTAAGTTACGTGTGTTACACTTTCTCATCGCTTGTTCATTTTTGTGATTAGAGAGCACGGTTTTATACATCCCAGATGACTCTGAGGGGAGACAAAGTTGCTTCTCGGAACATTTACTTTGAAATTATTCTACGTCCGCGAGTACTGCGGATATTATCTGCTTTACGAAATTGCGAGCGGAATGTATAACACTGCATCGGAATCTGACCTCGCGCAACCTCTCAACTTCGGCTTCATTTTCCGGATATATTCCTTCGCTCAGTAGGTTAAGACGCCCGGTATCATAAACATGGTGGTCGCAGTTGGACCCAAGCCCAGCCCCCGAAAAGCTTTCTTGTAACGGGATACGGTAGCACGTCGATTTTCGCCGCGGAACGAGTCGACAGGATGTTTGTTAGACACAAAATGACTCTCTCTCTCTCGCGCGCGCGGCGCATGTCCCGATAAAACGATCGACCGGGGGTATCCGGGGCCATTAACATATTAATTCAATTATTCAGTTTAGAACGCTATATTACGCTGATCGATGTTTGTAAACCGTATTGCATTTCTAGCATGAAACGTTGCGAGCATACACAAATAATTTAGCGGGATGGAACGACGAATTTCAACTCTCCACTGATCCGAGTTTTAGTGGGAAATAAAGCGATATGATAATACCTGCGATACAAAATGTGGCGAGAATACAGCAACTAGCGGAGAAAAATTGTTTACTTTTTAAATACAATTTAGAATTTCATTAAAAACATTATTTAAATTAATTACGAAATTAGTAGGATATATTTTTAAAACTCTCTCTCTCTCTCTCGCTCTCTAATACTGTGTGTCTCAATTATTATTCCAAATAATTAAATAATAACTTTATTGATACAGCTTAATTAAATAAATGTTTTTTTAATAACATTTGTAATTATGAAGCATGTAATTATATAGATAAATATTTGGGAATAGCGATCAAACTTTCAGAAATCTCTATTTCGTGCAGTTTTGAAGAAAATTTAGAGAATTACAAAATATTTCGTTGAACGAGACTTGACGAGACTTATTATGTCGCCTCTGTTTTCTGTATGTTTTCCTGTAACGCAAGTTTCCTTGTACCTCTATCATTATCTGCATACCGCAAGCCAAGGTTAATAACAGCCACGTCGCCGATATTTGGTGCACGTTTCCTTTATACACGCCGGTAGTTTCGACGATCCGCGTCTTAACACACAGAGTGTAAGAAACGCGCTGAGAGAGTGACGTAATCCCGGGTTACATAATGCCACGGTAAACGTTTGCAGCGTGCGCGTGTAGTACCAACTTATTCGTGTCAACTATTATTCTTCGAACGACCCTCGACGCGGCGTCGTTGGCCGCGCGCTGCACCGTCGCGTATCCTTGGAACTGGAATTTATGGGACGAGGTCGCGCATAGGTGCCCGTCGTGCCCGTGGCGTTTAGGATTTTCGTTCGACGTCGCGAGTCTACAACGCGGCGAAACGGTAGGCGACATTAACGCGGAGAGCGAAGCGTATTGAAGGCACTCGCGTCTTTCGTTGCCGGAAGTGATGGCGATTATTATTATTAACGGCTCGCAACGACAAGATCCTTAATCTCGTAATCCTATCGCGCGCGCCAGATGACTCCGGTAAGTCGTGCTGAAAATTTACGCTACGGATTCCGACAAACGCGGAGCGACAACCGACGACGACGACGACGACGACGACGTCGTCACTAAGCTCTTGGAACGGTTCCCGAAACTTCTCGCGATCAGAAGATTCGTCTGTTCGATAATCCGCGAAAGCGATATCGAAGATATATTACTGAATCGGAAGTTACATATGCAATCACTTGTCAGTCACGTTTCTCTATACTACATCGCGTAGTCACATCCAAATATAAACGAGATTATATTTACGCTTGACAATTCTCGTTTACGCTTCGATGCTTGAAACGCTCCATATGTTTCTGGTTAATATTCGCGTCTATTGTAATATTTTAATGACATTTAAAATCATTATTAACATATTATCGCTCGAAGGAAATCGAAAAATTTCTTGAGAAAAAAAACGTACATCTCGTTTTCGTACCTTTTCACGCGCCAAGCGCAATAGAAATTGCTGACACGCATAAAGAAGTGGATACTGTAGAAACGACCCTCGTGTTTACGAAATTTAAGCACTATAACTTTGGCAAAGCCACCGATTTAGGGAACCCTCTTCTTCATCCGATATAAGACTGGGATGATGGACTAAGAATTTTTCTGAACGTGTAAATATTCCCACGGAGTGAGGATTATGGCGAAATTAAGGAAGCCTACGATACACATTCTTCAAGATGATGCATGAGACGGATTATAACCAATAAATCCCAACATGACAATTTCTACGCATTACTGGCGAAAAATTTCTCGCCGTACTAGCAATTCATATTGTATATGACCACCATTGATCTTCTATACAACCATTCTCCGTTTTGATTGCATTCGTCGTGTTAATTTTATTCGCTATTTTTATGAAATATTACATACTTTATGAAACGATATTTAAATGTTACACGCTTACCAAGTTATTTAATAGATATGCATATTTCCTGAATACAATTTTGATAAAAACTATAAATTGCTATTTATTAACTGAAATATTTTCTGAGAGATATATTATAAATGTGTTAACGTTCTACGGTTTTTTTTAGTACATTTTCAATCAAATTCTATAAAATATTAGTAGCAAAAATGCTGTTATAGAAGCAAAACAAATTTTTATTCACAATTTTTATTCATTTTATATATGTATAAGATTTAATAGTTCATCGCGTTTTTATGTTATTCCTTGAGGATGTATTTCTCAAGATTTCTTCCAGTGGTCCATTAAAGCTCCAGGAAGCGAACTGATGAAATCGTGAAACGCAAAACCGTGCTATCTGCCATAGCGTATTACTACCTTCAATTGTATTGCACGTTCGGAGAAGCTTATCTCAAGTAACAATTAAAAAAGAAAAGGTAGGAGATCTCAGACTAAGAGTAGACCGCGCAAACGTACAATCAGTTAAGAAAAAATCCAGAGGGTACCGTTTAGCCGAGATAAGTGTGCACGTGTGCTGTTTATGAAAAGAATTCCAAAAATTTATGATCTAGGAGAATCTAAGGATACAAAAATTTTTTAAAACATATTGTGCTATATAAAATTTATTTATATAAAATATAATATATAAAATTCATCAATGTTAGGAAAGCTTTATTAAATTCTTTTTATCTTTCTAAATATTATTTTTTTATATTTTTATCATTATATATCAATTTTATTATTACAAATATAATAAATATATTTTACGTTATCATTTCAAGTTATAAATAAATGTAAATTATTTTTCTACAATTTTATATAATATACATAGGTTAAGATGAGAAATACAAATAAAAAAATTGTGATTCATAGAAAAGTATTCAAAATTATAATAATTTTATATAATTACGATAAGTTTTCGACCTTAATCCAATTTTTTATTTAATATGCTCGTTCAATGTTAAGAGGACAATTATGTAACATCTATAACAAAGCAATATCTGTAACAAATCAAGATGATTAAATATATTTTTAGCTCTTTTTATTCATCTTAAAAAGCTTTGAATATAAAATGTCCTTTTTACATTAATGCACAAGATAATCTTAGATAACTTAGTTTTCAAATTCAAATTAAATTGAATTACAATTAATAAGGTAATATTATTTGAAGGCAGAACATATTTTCTCATTTGTTATCTTAAGCGAATATTATCATTAATTTTCACAGAAAACACTTCAATCAGATTTGTATTTTTGTTATTAATTTTTAGAAATAAAAGTAGGAACGAATTTTATATGATTCGCTATACTCCTGTTTGGTTCAAAGAAAACAGGCAAAAGGAACGATATATAGGTATAACGTTGTACTTAAAGAAACATAAACGTATCTTTTCTATTCGCGTTAATACTGAAATACTGGAGCCGAAGTAATATATTAGCGATATTTCTGAACTCGAATCTTATCCCTCTTATTCGAGTCGTGGCACGCGTTATATATATACCACTGAAACCTTCGTCACACGAAACGTGCCCGGTTTCTCGACCAACAACACGCCCACGCCTACTCTACGATCCTTCATCTTTGTAAGCGAGGGTTAAGTTTAAGGGTAAAGCAAACAACCCTTGAAAGAAGTCGCCTACGGCTTGATCGATGCGCGATCCTTATAATACTTGGCCATTTGCTTTCTGAAAAAATACAACTTCGTTCGTGTGGCAATGTAAACATAAATAAAAAGTTAATAATAGATATAAAATAACTGTAACAATAAAAAAATATTTACAAAAAAAAAACGTAAGCGATTTGTTATAAAAGTAATTTTGAAAATTTTCAAGTCTTATGTAACCAGATGCGGTATTCTGATTTTTGTATGATTTTAGTAAATAATACAGCGCCTTCAAAAGTCAGAACGCGTATTTTTAAAATAATAATTTAAAAATAAAATTAATATTGAGAGATGAAAATTAATTTCTTGTTGGAGTTGCTACAGCCAAAGTTCTTACGTTATTCGCTCTTCTATATTCTTCTTGATCCTATAGACAGATTAGCAAGGGTAAAAGATGATAATTCACAGTAAGAATCAATAAAAAAAAAAAAGCAAAAAGCGCGCCCCGATCGATCGTATCGATTTTGCTATCCTCGTTCGTTCCGTTTACATATCCAATTTAGGAGAGTTGGAACTTTTTGCAGATTCTTTTTTCAACGTCACTTTCATTCGCTGGCGGATGAAATATTCGGATGTTTTATCAGTTATTTCCGCGCTCTCTGGCATTTCGGCGTTTTGCCTCGCTGACCCAGTCCGACATTTTTGCTTGGTGAGCGCCAAAACTATTCTTATGTTCTCCCTCGCTATTTTCCGTTGTGCCTTGATGTAGCATATCCGCCGCAATACAACGACCCCGGGGATAAGCAAATCCCGTCGCTCCCTCACGACCATATACAACGATACGCGCCACTGCCACGAAAGTGAATTAACTTTATATTAGGCGGTGGCGGAAGATCGTCGTTACTTTAACCCCAACACGAGCGGTTAGAACCCGTGCCAAACTTTTTTTCGTCCGCGAGAGAAGGAGTAGGGTACGGAAATTTCTCGGCGATATAAGATATCTCAGGGGATATCGTGCAATGGGAGGAAACGAAGGGGGTTGGATCCTTTATCTCGACTCGCCGCAAAGACGACCGGTGAGTGGAGAGAGACTGAAAGGCCGGGATGTAGGAAGAGAAAAAGGAGCACGCCCGGCACGAAATTTCACTTAGGCTCTTGTTGCGGGGGATGGAGGAGGATGAGTCGCTTGGAGTCGTCCGGGGGTCGACACCGCCCGGTCGGCGCGGCGCGGCGCGGCGCGGCGTACGTAGCGCGGCCGCGTGTATATCTCAATGCCACGAGCGCGCGGCATCGAGGAAGGCGAAAAACAAGCCGGCAAGAAAGCGCGCTTTAATGGACGAAACGAGTTTCCAGCCACATGGAGCGCTATTGCTTCCGCCTTATTTTCCGCTCCTTTCGTCAACACCCCCTCTCTGCCACGTCGCGTCGTTCGCTCGTCGGTTTACGCTGCAACAACACTGATCACGTCGACCTATCCACTTGGAGCCACATCTAACCATCGGGCTTCTGAAGTTTATGCGCTTCTACGTTGCCGCGCGGCAAGCGGCAAGCGGCAAGCGGCAAGCGGGAGTGAGAGACACAGGCCGGAGGAAAAACACAAGAAACAAGAAACTAACTTCATTTGGTTGCGAAATGGGTATTCCGCGAGCAGTGATCGAACCGAGAGTGCAACGGGAAGCCACCGGATAATGGTATTCCGCGGGAATCGAGAGAGAAACCGCATGGCTGCCGATCGAAAACACATCGGACGGGGAGAGATCCATATGCACCCGTGTGAATATTGATAACGCTGATATCGGCTATAATATATTATTCGCCGAGGGACGTGCGCGATAATATTTTACACGTGGCGACTTCATATTTTATGCAAAAGGCTGTAAAACACAAGCGGCCGCGAATAGTTTTTGATGATTCTCCTGCGGGCTGTGTTTTATGGGAGGCCACTCGCGTTAGGATTTTCCGCGCACCTCAGACATTCTTTAAAACGGGAGGAGGCCGCCGTCGCTTCTTACGGAACATTAAACGGGAATCCGCCCGCAACGGGGGTTGCGGTCTCGAGTCTCGAGTCTCGAGTCTCGACGCAACGAAATGCGTTTCTACGTTGTACAGTGAATTTTTGCGTGAGCAACTTTTGCAGAAACTTTCAGTCTGTTTCTGCATACTGTTCACGGTAAACGCTGCAGGGCCATACTTTCCACTTTTGCCTTTGTGCGAGCGGCTCGACTCCACTTTCGTTAATATTCTCCACTCTTATTAAAACGTCGAGCGAGATTTTCGGCATAACTCTTGCTACTGCCTTGTCTGCCGTTAATAAATACACAGACCCATGTTTCAAACACGAGATTTATGTTCCGAAATGTATCGATTGACATACATAGTAACGTCAACAATGAGTAACACTTGAATGATACTCGTGACACTGTCAGTTATCAACGCGTTGCGAAAGAAGGATCTGCTTAACGATCAAGTGACTCGACTGCGTGAGTCATTCATTATCAGTAGAGAAAAAATTCCAGACATCTAACATTAAAATTGAAAGATCGAAAGATTACGATCTTTCTGACATTTAATCTTAAGTATATTTATGATGTTGCAGCAACAGTCAAGTGCTGCTATATACTTTTTAGAGATTTACTTTAAACGTACATATCAGTTCAAATGGATGTGCATTCCAGACAATTGAAACAGTTATATAATTTCATATATAACCGTAATGTTAATGTTCAACTAATATAAACTAATAGTTTTTATTGGCTACATGCTATCATGAATATGATTAGCAGACAATTGCTAATTCTTTCAAAAAATTACGTCTTGAGATATTAATTCTTCTTCCGAATTTAACTGTAATGAGCTAGCATTTATTCTCTTTCTCGATTATATCCATAATTATATCGGGAGGGAAGAGAGATAGAGCTTAAGAGAGCTGTTTCCTTTGAAAACATCTGTCGGGATATAACGAATACTTAATCTAATATCAAGGATTTACCATCGTGGTACAAAATTTTTACGGGCATGTAAAAATGTATGTTACAATTTCTTCCGTTGTAATTAAGGCTAAACTAGTTGTAACTCGTCAAGCGTAGTTTCGCAAGTGCAGTACAAAGTATGGCAACACGCTGGGCAAAATGAACGGACGGAAGGGGGATAAAAAAATGGCCAACTAGATAAAGGGAATTTTTCTTCGTGCTCCGGAAGGAGTACACCGCTAACAGAGTTCGAAAGAGTTAAACTTTATCGCTACCGGGGAGGAAGTGAGGGAATGAAAGACGGAGGGGGAGAGGGTGCCCCGAGGACGAGGATTCCTCCTGACTCCCGGAGCCAACTCTCTCTTTGTTCCAATTATCGCGGCTCTACCCCGGCCAAGCGAGCTTACCCACCGACGCGATTTGACCTTTTCCGCTTCCGGTTAACCGCACGCTATAGCCGGTTATTCTTCTCTCTAGCGACACAATTTCCACTGGTACTCAGGTGCCCTTGCTTCCATCCGCGGTTTCATAAAACGTTAACGTACATTTCCAGTGTGTGAAAGCTACAATTCCCGACAAATTGCCTTTTACATCATGCCGCTGCATTCCTTTGTCCGTTAAATGTGTAGCGATCATAATAAAAAGCTCTTAATTAATTTACAATTACAAGTACGAATGAAGTATGCGCAAACGTAAGAGATACGACCAAGCTGTTTGAATGAAAGTACAAAAAAATGCAAATAATGTCGCGCTTCTATTGTCCCTCCCGTACTTTTATATATTATATTTATACTAATTTCATAATATATTATATAAAGCTCTTATTCCCGAAATGGACATTTCGGTTATTTGAAAATTCAAACGATTCTTTTTATGTATTAATTTTTTTTTAGTACAAAACTTTTACTCGTGAAATGGACATTTTAGCTATTGAAAAATTCGAGCGCCTGCACAAACTAGCTTATGCAGTAAATGAATATTTTAATGATTTTTTTCGGTAGGAAGACTTTAATAGATGACGAATGGCATTTACCTGCCTGCGTTGTTGGCGAATTTTGTGACCCTGATAATACGTTCCCCTCGGCAGGTTAAACTTGACGCTCGTAGCCCGAGCAATTATCTCGATATGGACGATTATTCGAGGGGGAAAAAAGAGCGAGCGAGTCGGTCGTCGCCTCTATTTGGATCGGGTTACTCGTGCATGTCGGGTGTTGAAAAAACATCCTTCGAGGGGTGATTTCAAGCGAGCGTTCAGGTCAGAAAAGGGATCGGTAGTTGGCACCGCCAGAGAATAGACAGCCGGTAGATTCGTTGGGGCGGCGACGATGGGCGGAAGGCTGACGCTCGACGTAGTCGCGTTGAGCCAGATGGATTGACGATCGTTTGTCGTTCTTAATGCCGCGGGAGGGCTCAACGCGGCGGCGGCGTTGATATTCACCGACTGATGCTGGAAAAATTACCCGATTAGTTAGCATCCATCCCGCTGCGCCTTTGTTCCGCCACTTTCTCTCTTCTCGAAGGTGCAGCGACTCACTCGTCGTTCGTCGCACTCTGACCGCTTTTCCTCCTCCGCTCCTCCGCCATCCCTCCGCTCGACCGCTTTTCGACCCCTCGCGCGAGCTGTCGAGGCGCCCGGAACAAACTCGGAGCCGCGTAATACGCCCTCATTAATTAGGATTTTCACGGTGAGAGAAATTAGCCGAAAGCGGCTAAAACCACGATGGCGGAGCAGTGATTTGTTTCGTAACCTTCGCCATCGTCGTACATACGACGTATGTATGTACATACGCGATCGAGGGCAAGTCAAACTCGCGCGAGTTACTTAAATCTCATCTTTTTATTGTTCAAAACGGCGTTATATTTAGCGCGAAAGAGAAGAAAAATTTCTTCTCACCGTACACTTCACTTCTGTTTTAGGAGAGAGCCAACCTTCTCAGCGTTTCAAGAGACGCTTACGTTTTCCGAATGCTCTCGCGACGACGTGTAATTGCGCCACCAAGTCACCCGGCATAACCAGACTACGGTTCGAGGCTGCGGTTGGATATCCGTGGTATATTGTTATCGAGACAATGACAGAGAGTGACGGCCGACAACGTACGAGCAGCGAACACCCGCAAGCGCGTCTCGGAGCAGCTCCCCGTTCTTGATAATGTAACAGACAGCTCTCGGAAGGCGGTTGGGGATATGGAGGGCGGTAAGTGTGGCTTAGCAGCTCTCTCTTAATAATTCGGGCGCACTAGAGTGCCATGTAGTAGGCCCTTCCAACATACGCATACAAATACACGTACACACATACACGCATGTCTACTCATTTATGGCGGTCGCGCGCGAGCTTCGTGTCGGTGGCGGACGCACGAGGTCGGAAGTAGAATGGCAGTCGCTCGAAAAAGCACGTAAATTCACGCGATGGCGGCCGCGCCACTACAAGACTTTTATCGCGCAGAAACATTTACCGCGCGGTGCTTGGCATTTGCATGCAAACGCGATCGTGTCCCATCTTTCCGCCGTCCACGTTTTCCCCGCGACGCGGGGGTCATCGTCGTCCTCCGTGCCTCTCTCTCTCTCTCTCTTTCCCTTGATGTTGCTCTTAAGCTCCCAGTTACTCGGCTACCTCGTCTTCTTGCTTTTATCTAGAGATCTTTCCGCGTGCGCAATCTCATTTCTTCTTCGACACTGATATAGCGTTGAGAAAAAAAAATTATGCGCAAGCAATGTATCGATAAGAACTATTAAACTCTTTGATTTTCTCAGTATATCCAATCGTGGAAATATGTTTTCTTCATTTATATTATGCAGACGTATACTTCTTTAAGTCATTAAATATGATTTTCCTAATTCATTGATATATTAAGAGCTATGTATTATAAATTTTCAATTTTTAGAATAAAATAACAAGAAACTGATAGTAACTGAATAATTTTAGATAATTTTGAATTTGTATCTTTTTTTACACATGTAAAGAACTTTTTAAAGAGTAGCAAATCGGACCTGAATTATAGATTGTCATATAATCATTTGTATGTTTCTAAATGGAATATCGAATGGAAAAAGAATAAGTTTTATTTATTATAATTTTTTAAAACTTGGTTCATGTACTAAACAAATGTATAGAAAATCAGTCTTCTAAATTATTTTATTTATCAAGAACAATCTTACAACTGATCCAAATAATTGATTCAATCGTTCAACAAATTTTATGTAGTATCAAGTCTTGAAAAACACAGATTTTTCTCTCAATATGTAAGGATTTCGTATTGAAGAAATTAATGTAAAGAGTATATCCACGCATCAGCTCTCGCCTCGAACTCTTTTTAATGAAATATTGATCCGGGATGATTGCGCGCTCTGCTCTCGTGCCGTAAGTACCCGCGGAATGCCCATGCGTCACCCCCGCTGGCGATGAGGGAGAGCGCTAAGAATAATGGAAGCACGCGCCATTACCATTGCGGAAACGAGGATTCCTCGATTCGCTGAATCTCTAAGAATGAAGTTATAGATGCTTTTATTTATTCGCAACTCGCGCGAGTTGCGAATAAATAAAAGCATTCGTAGTTTCTCTTCCGTGAACTCGGATGAACGAATAGAGAGAGCATTATGAGTGTAGAACACGAATAAATTTAACAAATAAAAGACACATAATAGAGAAGAGAGAAGAGAGTTTGACACGATTTCTGAATCGAAAATCTGGATGGGTGTGTTAAAGCATAGAAAATTTTAAAGCGTAGATATGTTTTGCAATATATTTTATTAATGGATATTAAAATTACCAGCAAAGATACCAATTGGTTGTCGTGTATGTGCATACAGGTTTATATCTGTACAGTTAAATCTTTGATTCGTCTATATAGTGCTGTTACGAAATCTACTATATCTAATCTGCGAGTCCCAAATAAATATTTTTCTGTTTTTTTCTCTCCTCCGCACGTTGGCGTGTCTTTGGTCTGTTTGGGTATGCATAGCGCCGCGGTCATTTGTAACACTGAGCCCTTCTGGCGCAGCATCTAAGCGGGTTTCTCACAGCGGCGAATCTACTCCGCATCTCTCCTTCCCTCCTATTCGTGCCATAACCATCACTGCCAGCCCCTTTTCTTTCGCGATGGGACTGACGTCACACGAGAAAGCGACGTATCACCCGCCGGCAGTCATCCGCCGACTCGCAAAACCCTTCTGACACGACGTGACTCGCGACGTTAACCGGAGACACCGGACGGCAACGAGGAAGAAACCGAGGAAGGAAGCGGGGAGGAGAAAGAAAACTAAACGGACCACGGGGGTAGACAGGATGGGAGACGGGAAAAGGGAGGGAACTCGAGTTTGGACCCGTCCGGGCCCCTTCGTCCCGCGGACCCTCTGATCCGCGGACGGAGGAAGAAGCGGACCTCCGTTCGCTCATCCACTGCGTTTCGCCTCTCCGTCCTGCACCGCCGACAATCTCGTTGCATCAGGGGAGAACGTGTCCCGCGAAGATAATGAAGCTGAGGTGAGGGCGGAACTATACGTGACTTACTCGGCGGATAACTAGATAAATAGTTACCTCGCACGTTGCACCGTAGAATTTATGGCTTTGGTACTCGATTTCGCCTAGCAGTGAATTTGTCGATAATTGGTTTAGGCTGTCGTCTATAAAGTTCTTTTTATTTATATTATAAATAATATATAATAAACGACAAATAAGTTTTTTTTATTCTATTATCAAATTTTGTTAATAAAAATCGCTTTGTTTTTCGAAAATTCAACATTTCTGGGAAAGGAAGCTCTCCCAAATGTTTGTTCTCTTAAAGTCTTACAAGTTTTCTAAATTTTGAAATAATTACATAATTTTATCCATATCGCATTACGAACCCATCCGTATTCTATGAGTCGAACGATATCGACTTTATTTTGATAAGGTCTGTGGAGTTTTCTCCTCGAGAGTGTTTCGAGATCAAGTTATCGCAGGTGCAGAAAGCTACTGGCGATCGAAGATCGCGGGTAACCTTGGTGAACCATTACGATAATCCTGTTGGACCCCTGGTGCCAGGGATTTGACTTCAGGCAAGGCAGTGATGGGAAGAGCTAAACAGGTTTATGGAAACTAACGTATGAGGGTATATATAGTTTGTGTGTGTTTGCATTTATATAAAATGCAGAATGTATTTTCGAAATCCTGTATCTAACATTTTTTTGATATTAGAAATTAGAAGCGAATGTCTATATTATGCGTGAATATGTATAATAAATATATAAAATAATATATGTATAATTAAACATTACAAAATTTCAAATATTTTTTTATTGCATCATATTATATTTATTATTATATACATATATCTTTGCATTATATAAAAAGTAATTAGATATAATAATAATCGTTTCATGGAGAGAAAAATGATGGCAAAAGTATTACAGTAGAATATAGAAATGGACAATCCATCATTTGGTTTACGAAAAGATCAAAATGTGTTTGTTTTCTACTTCCTACTGATCTGTGATATGGAGAAAAGTGTGCCCTACGGGAAAAAGCTCTCTCACAAAGCCGAATCGATATCACGCGAAGGATTGTTCTGTAATAGCCAGCCCTCGTGATAGTCCTTTTCCTGGCAATGCGTCACATCGGCTGAAATGACTACACGTGTTTCAAGGAAAGACACGATTGGCCCTATTGAGAAGCCTAAAAATAGAAGAGGCAACGAACGTCATTCGAGTCTGTGCAAGAATACTCGGAATAAAATATATCCGTGATCGCGTATCGATCCGTTATGACTCTCTCGTCTGTGAACGCACGAGGAATTATAAGAATTTTCCGCGAGCGATTGTTTCGCAAATCGCAACGTACGCGATTCTTAACTTTGCCGTGAAAAAGAAGAAGGGCTTTATTTCGGTGAAAAAGTATTCATCCATATTCTGTGTGCCGTCGTAAAAGCTCCATATACACTATTGCCGGAAATATTTTTCTTGGTAGCGCGCCAAGAGATGTCTTTTTCACTCCTCGTAAAATTTGAGAAATGTAAGTGCGCGGTGTTGCGGCACGTGGGGCTAGTCGCGACGATTGGACAATGTATCTCGCTAAATTTCTTCGTAATTCGGCATCGGTTGTCACGGACAAACATGATCCTGCGAAGAGAACGAGATAAGAACGATCGGGTCGTCGCACGTGGCGCGGCGCGGCGCGGCGCGGCGCGGTTTCCGAATAGAAAATTCCAGTGGTCGTTCGAAGCCGTCGAAGGGGCGCGTTTTCAAAGCGCGATCGATTCTCCGTTATACCCTCGGAGAACTGCGTTCTCCGAAGCATTCAATTGATCCTGGTAGCACACATTTGTCGTTAGGAGAGGGTCTCCACTTTCGAGAGGCTGTCACTTCCCGCGGTCGATATCTCGCTCCGTCCTACACTCCGGTGCTTCTCCTTCCACCACTACCTTCTTCTACTACCTTTGAGATTCCCGCTCGCTCTTATGAGCTCCTGAAAAATGTTCCGCCGTTTCGTGTAAATCCATTTCATCCGTCCATTCATCTAACCCGCCGTGCCCCTCGCGCGCGCGCGCGCGCGCGCGCACGTATAAGCTCATAGAGCCGACGGGAATCGATGAACCGTGCGCGTGTTCATTCCTCCGCCTCCCCGAGTACTCAATTAATCCCGTCCCAGTACACGTACACCGACCGTGTCACAAACACGCGACTCTCTACTTTCGAGAGGCCGTTGTCGTCTCCGACTCCCGTCTCCGACTACCCTCCCGTCTTTAAGAACGCTGACTCACGTATTATTACGAAAACTGCTCGTTAACTTCTTGCCAATAGGGTCGACGTGATTCAAATTAAGAACGCGTTATCCGCGCTTTACAACGAGAAGCGTGCGCGTTCGCTCGGGTACACGTACTTAGACACTTGATCGATACTTGCTAAACTATCGACTCACTCTCGCAGTTTCAGCATGGCTAAGGGTACGGCTAAAGAAAAGCGCGGATAATGGAAAGATATCCTTTATGAATTTTCATGATCGCATGTTGCGAAAATGACGTTGGCACTTGGCAGACGATTAATAATTGAAAATTATTATATTACTACTATCATTATATTACTATTATGGATTTTCCCATCAGCTTTATGCCAATACGTAAAAGTTTTCGTTTAATGATTTAATGTGAAAATTCATCTTCCTCTTACTCCGTGGACTTTACGATATATTATTCGACTGTAAGCAAAGTAGGAATATAAGTCGTCCTACTTGCGCGCAGAATGGAGCATGAAATTCAAGTAATTGCGCGCGTACTAAGGAAATTACGCTCGATCTCTATTCATATCGGCCTCCGTATGGATCCGCCACTCTTCCGGTACCCTTCTTACTTTCGTGTGCGGCATGCACCGCAAATCAAGCACCGTTCGCCCGCGGAAAGAGAACGCCGTCCGTAACTCCGGCCAAGTTTGTCGAGACAATGTTGAAAGTGTGCCAAGTGCTGTAAGCGAATCATCCGACCGCGTATCCCCGCGAGCTTTTAAAAGTGTACTCCGCCGCACTTGCAGAGCCCACACACAGTGGGCTTCCGCTGCTCTGTGTAAGCTCATAAAGCCCGCCGAAGATCGATGAAGGGCGAATCCCACGTCCGAAGGGCCTCGACATGAGTGAAGTCTGCCGCGAGCGGGAATCTAACTCGCGTTGAAATCTGCTCGGGGATTTACATCCGAGGCATGAAGCGTTTTTCAACCTCGAACGTCAACCGGAACGTCGGGGAAACGTGAACTGACGGATGGCGGAGGCTCTTTATCTCAGCGGAGGATGCGGTCTTTATCGGGTTGGGAAAGTACGTTAGCCGCTGGTATCCTGGTGAGATTAGAATGTCGGAATCGGTAAGTTGGGCTGGGCTAGACGGCCGTTTGGTTGGCGCAGATAAAGCGGAACACGGCCGCACAAAGGCGCGCGCCGCGCCGCGCCGCGCCGAGTCGAGCGCGACTCGGCGAGAGAGCTTGGATTGCCAAGTTCGCGAAATTCGTTTGACTTTAAACCGATAATAGCGCAACCGCCCCGGCCATACTCTCGCGGGGCATTGCTGCGGGCCGGATTGCCGGTCGTCGAGTGTCGTTGTTTAACCAAATTGACGCTTTCTATTCGGCCCAGCGCGGAAGACCGTGAAATTTGTTTTCTACAAACTCATATTTTAAACTTTAAAGGCCTTAATATCACCAATGAGTTTACTCGTATTATATGCGATGAATCCACAATTATATCAGAATCTTGTACGACAATGTGTTTATTGAAACAAATAGCGCGGAACAAAGAAATATAATTTTTTATATCTTTCAATAATATAGCGTTAATGTAAATTAAATAAATAAATAACAAATTTATATAATTTAATTTTTGAGATTATACATTTCTTTACACAAGCATTTCTTTCGTGGTATTTCTTTCTTTATGTAATGGTATTTATGCGACTTCTAATTTTGCTCTTTCGGAAGCTCTTAGATTTGCGTCTCCACTGCGGAATCTCGTGAATTAAATACAAAGTTGATAAACCCGAAAGAATGTTTGAATTTTCTGGGTAGACGCTGTTACAGGAGCGGAGATAGTGGAGGGAGGGGGAGCGGCAAAGCATTCCGATCCTTGAGTGCGCCTCCCTCGAGGATGCCGCTCCGCACTTGTATGTGGTTGCTGGATCCCATAATGTACATATATACGAATATACACACACGACCTCGCAAATTCTTCCTCGTAGACGCGCGAGTGCGCAAATGCACGTTTACTCGCCACGTATATCAGATATATGCGCACGAGTGGCTTGAAACTACTCTTACCTCCTATCTCAAAACGTTGCTCGAAGCAATTAAAAGGTACATTCAGATATTTACTTAACAATATACAATATACAATTGTGTATCTATCTACAAGCGTTTTTCTTACGACGTTACATCAAATTATAAAATTTCTTGGAGAAAGAAGAAAATGTGTCTAATATTAGAAATGTATTGTACGAAAAAATAATAAATAAATAATTTTTCAAGATGGAATATTTAAATTGAAATTATTCTTTTAAACTCAATCGATTATTTTAATCGCAGTAAATCGTTGTACAATGGCTCTGACTTGTCATACAAAAGTGTAGAAAATTATGTCGGTGCTCTTGCGAGATTAATCTGCTGATAATAAACTTGACGCAAAAAGAGATCTTCTGACGATATAATTGCGTCGTTCGCAAAGTTGAGAATCCCCGCACTCCCCGACAAAAACGAGCGAAATGGGAATTGGAAGGACGGAGGGACGAAGGAGGACAGGGCTACGATAGCGCTTGTAAGAAGCTGTAACTGCGTGGCGGCAAAGTGACGGTGGATAGATGAAATGCCAGTCCGCCGTGCGGTAGTGACGCGAACCACGCTGCAGCAAAATGGATGTCGTACAGGTGACAGCTGAAAAAAGTATGATATATTAGCGACCATTAGGTAAGGAGGACCGCGCGGTTGCGCAATCCGGCCCTAGAAGGCGGCTAATGGCGCTCGGCGTTAGTACCGCTTCTTTCGGGAGGCCCCAAAGTGCCTACTAAGAATGATTCGAGGAGTAACTCATGAGAATTCGCAGGACTCGCAAAGAGCTGGCATAATCGCGATTCAAAAAGAAACACCGAGACGAACGTCTCTTATGAAAGATCTAGCCTTGTAGGGAGAATAATTCTCCTTTTTAATTTTTTTTTATCATTTGATAATTTATTATATTACTGTGCATCTTGCCGTTGAAAAAATTTTTAATATTTGAAATGAAAAGATGAAATTTTCTGTTTAATTATTATTTTAGCATTTAACATGATTTTATTAATTTATACTGTTACAAATATTCACGCATACAATCGTAATACTAGAAGTCTGAACCGTAGCAAAGAAGAACCGTAGCTGGGTAATAATATATTTATAAAATTTGCATTGCAAAAATACTTTTATGAATAATGGTACGGTATGTGGTAGTTATTTCATAGCGTAAAAAGTATTGGATGTTATTGGACATAGCGATATTGAAAAAATTTTGTAAAGTTATATCAAGAGAAAGTATTATATCTGCTGAATTAAAACATTAATTATTAAAAATTATTAAAATTCTAGCTATAGTAAACAGGCATTTCCTGAATTTAGTCTGAAGATGAAAATCTATGTTCGTGTTTTCAATCGACGGAGATCTCCAACGGAAGAAAGGTCTACAATGTATCCGAGCGAGCGATTTTATCGCTCCGCTTCAATTTTCCCGGGAAATAGAATTAACGTCAGTCAAAGGACGAATATGCTCTCGTAATTTTGATTCACGCGAAGCCCGTTATCTTTTACATTGCAGCTTTCGGTGCTGGCACAGCTGACACTTTGATCGTGTAATTTTACGGACTAGCCGTGGAAAAGTGAAATATTAATATTAAAACACCCCGATAATAACGAAAAAAATTTACAATGGTAAAAGAAAGAAAATTCTTACATAATATTCTCTAGCATCGAGCTAAAGCTCTAATCTTATGAAATTTACGTACATGTGTTATACATTTCTATGTAATAACTTTTATGTAATTAATTCACCGTATATATTTTTTATCCAAATAGTAAAAATGAAAAATGATGCTGCTGTACAAGCTTATACAAGTCGGAATTTTTAGATCTCATGAAAGTCAGATTTTAGCTAATTGTACACGATGATGAATTTGTTTCCTCCGTGATAAAAGACCTCACATTTCATTAATTTCGTCGATTTTATTTATAGATGTCTGAGCGCGAGGATGACTATGACGCAAATTATGTGCCAAATCATACGAGCGTGCCTCCAAGCAGCCATTACCATTCGGCCGTCGTAGTTCGTGTGCCACGGTATAACGAATCATCGGACTCTGAGGCCTGCCAATGACGGAATGAATTATGCAGTCGGTCGACAGATTATGGTGAGTAGAGGATGTATGGTGACGTGTGACTGGTACCGACTTACTTATTGGTCGTAGAGCGTATCGAACTGGTATGCATGTAAAATTAAGCGTTAGTCGTTGCTGCGTACAACAGTGCGGATATGTTCGTGCTTGTAGGTATATACCTAGATGCGCAATTGCACCCTGAAACCGGTTTAATGGCAAATCCTAAATTATCTTATACCAGACTTGCTTGCTGCGTTAATTGATTGCAGCATGTACAAACGACTGTTTCTTGGTTTAGAAAACCCTGCTCAAGTGATTGCTTTTTTCCCCGAAATTTGTATTTAGAGATGACTTCTTTGTATTGATAATCAAAAATATAATGTATCTGCAATTCTTTCCTAAGTTTTTTCTGCGTTAAATTCATTATATAACAAGTTTTTGTTATTTATAAAACAGAAATTGCGAAATCACAAGGTATCGCAAGATCTCGCGCGTCGAATGCTCGCAAATTAGGTGCGAATCGCGTAAATGCCCTCACTAAATCTTAGGATATTTCTTAGACGATGATCTAACTCTTTCTTCCGTTGTTTTTCTCTTTCGAGGCCAGATTGTGAGACACAGCTCTCGAGTATCGTTATCCGAACAATAGTATCTGTATTGTCTAGGAAAACGAGAAGGCACGCCTACTACCTCTCGGACCACCATTAATGCGCATAAGAGTGGCAACTTGATGCCATTTTGCCCCTAAACACTCGTAATACACACGTATACATGCCTTTTTTCCGTATACATATGTATATCGGAGTGAGATTCTGTTAGATCGAATGCCAGCTGAGTGACAACAGTGCCATGCAACGCGACAGTGATTCTGAGCACTGTCGTTCTAAGCGACCAAGATTACGCCCCTTTTTTTACCTGATCGGTCTCGTGGGACTGCGCATCGCATCTCGGCCACGATTACGCCGCACTAATTCTAACGAAAGATTCTATCTTCGCTACACAATGATGATTATGGAGACCGGGGGTAATACCCGCGAGACTCGGGATTCTAATTTTATAAAACAGAGGTTACGCTTTGCTGAGATTACCGGAGATATCCCTCGCGTGACACGATTCTAGTGTGGTGAAACAGTTTTTTTCTCAGGTATAAGCGGTATTGTTATTTGGAACGTCGTTAAGTTGTTAAGCTTGCTGTTAAATTTGGGAAGAGGAAAGCAAACTATTGTCAAGTTGATTGCGGACATAATCATGGTGTGCATGATGATGATCCATCCCGATGAAAACTCCAAATTTCCTTTCACGTAGAAATATAGAACCTTGTAAGGACGGAAAAGTTAACCGCATATTAATAATGTAATAATAATAATAATAATAAAATCCGTGTAGCATTATGTGCGACATTTTCATGACATTTTGATGTTCTTTTGAAAACTTTTTTCAATTTTCGTATAAATTTTTTTCAAACGAATAAAAAGTGGAAGTTAAGAGACTTGTGAACTCCGATTGAGAGATCATACAATTGACATTCTTTTAAATTTAATTTTTAATTTTTGGTACTCCTCAGTTTGCAATTCCTGTCGCCTTGATTTCCGTTTACATACGTATGCACCTGCATCTATAAGATGAGCGTGAGTTAGACGCATGATACTTGTATCCAAAGCACGTTATCGCGTGCTCTCCCTTCTTGAAGGTTGCTATCGTGATATCTTCCGCTTCTTTATGTTATGGTCAATTTTGTATTCTCTCGACGATATCCTCTCTTTCTTTTATTCTTTCCTATTCGCGACCGTCACCTCGTTCTTCCTCACGCCGCGCTCCGGTCAAGCCGCTTACTTTTCCTTTCTTCGCGAGCCGGAAGGAAGGAGGGACGCGGAGGCAAAATGTCACGTGGCCGTTTGATGTATTTTACGGTTTCATGCTCTGGCGTTTAAGGGTCTCCCCCTCGTCCCCCTACGAGTTTTTTCCCCATGCATATCTTTCGTAAAAAACAGATAACAAGAAATGTATACACGAAAATCATTTAATATTTATTCTGATTCTCACCCTTTATTACTTTTTGCCCCCGTGAAATCATCTCGACATCGTGTGACTGTTCAGATAACTCGTTGATTTCACCGAATGGAATTGAAATAGAGGTAGGTATGCCGAAGATTGCGATTGATACAATCTAATATCTTTTCAAAGAAGATTCGTTGGAAAATTTATCGAGTTACTTATAAATCCATAGAGAGACATCTAAAAGCGTATGTAAAGCACTCTCGCAGAACTACATCAATGACGAATTTCTTCTTGCTTTAGTGCGATTAGACATTTCTAGATTTCTAAGAGTAGCTATTCCGTTATTCCGGTAAGCAAGATGCGTGCGAAAAGAGAGTAACGAATTTCTACATCTACCGCTTTCTCGAGTTGTAGTTATTTTGTTTGACTGATATCACGCCGTGTGCTGCGTATATATGTTTGTTGTGTGCTACCTCTCCTTGAGAAGAGTTTCTTCAAAATCTTCTTTTACACTTTCTCTTCACGGATGAGATAACAGTGATAGACTACCAGGGCAGAGACTTGTGCGATTGTGATAAATTAGTGTACGCATTTTTATTGTGCCCGAATTGAAATTTATTACTCGAAGGATGCAGATTTATAAGTATCTGGCATTGCGCTATAGTATCTCGAATCGCCAAAAAATGAATATGTATGTAATTGTGTATGTAATTACATTTAATATCTATGTTCTAAAGTCTCTGTGTTCTATGATATATATATATATAATGAGAAATTATAGCGATAAACGCGCACCAGTTGTGAAATTAGATGCATAAACACGAAATACAAACACCGTTGCATATCGAGCGCAATAGTGGAGCTAAGTGAACTCAGACCGTGTGTAGGATGCAATGACCTGAATTAAAGCAATTAAAAGCGAATTATGGGTTGAGTTTAAAAATATAGATGCGTACATATACGCATTGTGTAACATTTTCAAATTCGTAACATATTCGTACAAAGTAAAATTGTAAGAGAAAATTTAACATATTCGTTCCTCTTGGGGAAATCATTAGATAGATGATAAAGCCATTTATTAAACCATTTATGATTATACCATTTATAAACTATTATCTTTAACGACAAATTATTTTATCATTATAATGTCATAATAAACTATATTCTATTTAAAAATAAGCATTAGACATTCTATTATTTAAAAAAAAATTTATATAGGTAATATTATATTTTTAGTTAACTTAAATTTCTGGCAAAATATATGAAATATAAAAGTTTTAGTAAAATGTGATGAGCAAAAAAAAAATTGAATATCTACTTAACTGCAGTTTTTTGTACATCATAAAATTTAAATTTTATAAACTAAGTGTTTATAACTAAGTTATTATATCGTGATTTTAATTATTGATATTGAATTTAAGAAAATTTTTTAATTCTTCCTATTTATAAAACAACTTTAATGAATAATCATCACTATGTTAAAAGTAGTTTATTCATCCATATAAATGGCATCTATATAACATTGCACAGATTGTCCGAGAAAACACACAACGGTACTGGCGAGAGGGCTAAAGGGTTCTAAAGAGGTCAGTCGTGAATTATGAATAATTCTTTCGTGGCATTCAAACTCCAGCATCACATACAATCGCGCGACAGGTATGCGCGTCATTGTCTTTTTGGAAATACCTCGGATGGCGAATGCGAGAATAGGGTCATTCGCTCGATTCCGCTTTGTCGTGCTAATTCCTTTGCTATATCCGTACACAAGCGACACTGTGTATACGTAGAGGTCTGGATACTTGTTAACGAGGTCAGTTCCACGACTCGTGCATTGTTATTGCAATATACCTGTGCGCTTGTGTTGTATACGCGATGTATGCGAGACCTTGAGGACAAGTGAGAATGAATATACATCTTTCATGTTCGAAAAACAACGCATCTCATGGATTATGCGTCCTAAGTAAAATCGACATAGCTGTTAACCTACATTTTTAAGTACCGTTACGCCAAATTATCGATTTATTGTTGGCTTTTATATAAATAGAAAATCAACCAAAACGACATGTCGATAATATAGATAACAAGATTTGTCTGATGCAATTTTTGTAACATGCATTTCCGGAATTCAATATCGGGCGATTCGAAGTCAGCGTGTTTTTCTTCTTGACCTAGTAAAAGACTTGAAATAAATAGAGTCTGTAAAATTAAATGCTTGTAGATACATAATTTTATTCTGTTAATATATATAATCATCCCGCTTAAATTGTTTTACAAAATATTAAAAATTAGAGATCTTGATCTCTGAAATATTTATTTTGTTTCACATTCTTGTCTTAATTTTCTATAGTGATTACGAGTTTTTAATGATACAATTAATAACGTAATCATAGTACGAAATCTATAGGTATTATGCGAAGTAATCGTGTTGCTAAGAGTTAATGCGATTAAGTCGAAAGCTGCAAGGTCATTGAACTCTAAAATAATAGTCGCAGTAAACATCAAAGTTTCATTGGCGATCAAACTTATCGCGGCCAACCGTTAAACTCTATAGACAATGCCGTCGTTCAATCTGTTTGTCTTGAATCACCTCGGACAACAAGTGTCCGAGGATTAGGAAGTCAGCTTTGCGCGAAGACACTTTCGTCCCTTAAAAATACATCCATCGAAGCTCCGCTTCGGTATTCGCTGTTCCTTTTCGGTCGTGGCAGGCATAACATTATCACAGCAGGGCATGCCGCGGGGCTTAATTAGCGGTTAAAAAGTCAATTAGCGTTGACCGTATTTGTTAACCTTCCGCGGGTACCGCGTGACACGCATACCGACAGCGTGTGCACGCTTTACGAGCGAAGGAAGGAGCAAGTATGGCAGGGCAAATGTCGTACGTGATGAGCCTGTCCCTTTCCTCGGCCCTTCTTTCGCCCCCGGGGCCTCAATACCTCTCTCTCTCTCTCTCTCTCTCTCTCTCTCTCTCGGCGGCAGCGACCAGATCAGATGCACCCACACTCGGAGTGCGGAGAGCGTGGCCGGAGAGAGTGGAAGATGTGGTAAAAAAGTACACGTCCAATTAAACGCTGAATCACCCATCCCTCTCCCATTCTTCCATCCTCCTCTCCCTCCGCCCTCGCCACTCAACCATTGCGCACCACTCTCTTTAGCCACCCGTTCCCGACAATGAGTGCAATTGCTTCGGTTTCAGAAAGGTTAACGCACCGGGTTAAATGCCGGGGAATTCGGTGTCACTTTCGACCGCCGCGCCGCGCGCCGCACGAAATTGTGGGACCCTTCGTCATCGTGCTACGGCAAGCATTAAAGGTTCGTTAAGGGCCAGAGTAAGAGGACCGTCTCGCAATCGCGCCCGCAGACCCCTATGAGAGACTGATTCTCGACAATTCTCTTCATTCTCTTCGCCTTCTATTCTTGTCCTATTGGACACACAGTCAACTTATCTCAACCTGTTCAGAGCGACTTTTATTCCGTGCTTTGCAACTCCAATTCAGGTTTACGTTCATGTAATTCTGCCTACCTATTATTTCTTTATGATGAACTATAGTACTGGCCATTGTTATGACTCGCTTTGAAAATTATTAGTCTCCTTTTTGAATAATTTTCAAAAGAGAATATTACGATTTACATTTCTTGAAGAGAAAAGTTACCTATGAAAGCTTGAAAGTTACCCGTTTCAATTCATGATTGATACGCAAAACGGAAATGATATTTCTAAATGGAAATCTTTCTGTCCGGTGCAGTATGTAAGTCCGTAGTCTCCGTACGAGAAAGAAAATAAACACTGGATATTATTTTCCTTCCCCTTGTCTATTAATTCAGCTTTAGTATTCTGTCGAATATAGTGCAGCTCTCCGAATATAGGCATCGCCGCGTCGTGCTGCAAGCACACTATGTGTGTGTACGCGGTGCACACTACCACACTTCGTCAGATTCGCAATAACAAAAACTTCCTAAGTCGTTGGAATGTAATCATCGAGCACCGCAGTAACGTGCTCAATGAGCTACGGTCGTAGTTACGATATTGTAGCATACTCGAGATGACTCATGCCAGAATCACAATCTCTGTTTTGCCGCGACGCGGAAATTGCTCGCGATCGCGTGGAATTCGCATTCATCAAACTGCGATTTCTAAAAGCAACGATAGCACGCGTACGTATGTATATATAGCTAGAATTACCAGAAATAGATTGGCTGCGTTCTTTAGCCTCGACGAATCGAATGCTTCGAAAGTAATTAGATTTGCACCCTGTGGAGCGAATTTATCGCGTATCGGCTATTTCTTTGCAGGAACATTGCCGATTAATCTATAAAACTTTATAAACGTTTGAAAAAAATGTAATTTAATTTTGTTTTCCTTAAGTGAAGCTTGTGATTTTACTGCTTATGATAATAACGTGAACAATTATTATAGTTTTTAATTTAAAATTTTATCTATGTAATCTATTTGACGAAGGAAAGATTTTCATTAAACATTTGTAACACATTTATATTATATTTGCAACTAATTGCAGAAAATATTTTTAAGATACTTGTAAGATATTTTATTAATGAAAATCATCTAAAAATCTTACAAGCTGATAATGAAAATGCACAGTTGGTTGAAAAAAAAAAAAAAAACAAGTGAATAGCGCATATCTTTTAATTGCATTTTTTCTAAGACAATTAGGTAGTTATAAACATTATCTAACTTATTTAAATTTTAATTACGTGATAACGTTTACACAAATTGTTTTTCATTGCACGTATCAAAATAATTAACGTATAACATTAGTTATATTTCACATAATGAACTAACTTGCAAACGTATAAATTCTCAAGTCTTATCCTACCTTCTTTATCATATTTCTGCATTACTCATAATGTTAATGCATAAATCTGCACGGCATATAAAAAAATCGAATCAGCCATGCTCACGGATAACCGTGGCAAATCTGACATATCCTCTTTAAGCACGGTCTCGATCTTTAAAGCGATTAAGTCCGATCCGCGCCGAGCTCACTCTTGAGCGGTCGTTGCAACGGCTGCAGATTGCACAAGAGACCTCCGTGGTGCATCTCTCCGGCGATACACACGGCGCGGCGCGGCGTATCGGGCGGGAGAGCCGAATGAATTGCAGTTTGCACGGCGAAATGCGGCAAGGTCATTGCTCTGGCATTAGAGACGAGACCAAACGAACGATCTCCGGAACGAGCTGGATGAAAGCACGGTCCCTTGATCGAAGGAAATGACATCGTGCGTACTCGCATTCCTAACGCGATTGCACGCGCCGCGCCGCACCGCGCCGCGCCGTCCCGGGGAGCGATAAACCTTGTCATTCGCCAGCGTTCAATGAAGCTCGTTCCCCATTGTCATCATGCGATTGTCAATACGCGAAATCGAACTGTGCACGAAGCAAACAGCTGTTAGCGGCGCACGTGCGAAAATTGAAAATGATATAATAAAACGTAGCGTGCGATTAAAAGATATGTGCTATTCATATTTTGCGCTTTGCTGTACAAACCGATATCGTACAGTTCTCGTTATTCATACAGCTCACAAGATTCCCTAATTGACTTTCATAGTAAAATGTATTTTATAAGTGTTTTAGTTTCTAGCGAAATAATTATATAGGTACTTTCAACGTAATGCAAACGAACTTATAAGTTTGTAGAACTTTTAGTTTAAAATAGAGAGCTATCATGCTGAAATTAATACGGATCGTTATTTTAACGTGTAATGTGTAACCCATATATATATATATATATATTACAAATATATTTACCAAATGTTTCTATGCACTTAAAAAAATTTCATGTTACAGTTAGTAGTTACAATAACGTGATATCGGATTGGAAAAAAATAAATTCGTTTCGTGTACATTCTATACATTCGCGAAATTGTATTTATGTTTAGCTATTACGGTTACAACATGTTATTTGTGAGTTGCAAACTTGCGTACGATATCATTATGTCAGTTACGTGACATGTTGTTTAAATTTTATTGAAATCGATTTTGTGGTTTGTTCAGAATTTAGAATTTATGTCCGCATACGCATTATTCTATGTATATGATATTCCAGCCGCGTCTATAATACAATATGCATTCAAGTTTTAATGAATTCTGTTAAATATGTGTAACACATACGCGTTAAATATTTTTGCAAACGATAATAACTTTTTGTTTGACACAAAATAGTGTTGAGTTTTAAATATAGATATTAAATTCTCGGAACTGACAAGAAAAGAAAAACCTTTAAACAATACGTCTAAGAGAGAAAATATGAAGGGGCAAACGTAATTGAACTTAATTTTTCGTAGGGAAGTAAAACACGACAGAATTATTGATTAGTAGATAAGCCGAGAGTGATAACGAAAAAGTCTCTGCAGCGACATACAGATAGGGCAGGCAAGTTACGAGTTTTCATGTAATTTCGCTGAAAGCATTAATTTGGATTAAAAAATGGTCTTCTCCAAGGGAAGACGAGATCCTTCAGGAAACTGTAAGCCCCACGCGATTGAAGCTAATGGCTCGTACACGGCACGTGCACAGCGCGAGAATGAAGGAATTAAACGCCTCATTTCTTGACGGCGCCCGGCGCCCATGTTTTTGTGTTTTCTCACATCGTTATAAGCGACGACGGAATTAGTGAGAGTTATATTTCTCGTCCGGTAATTCTCGGATGCATTAACGATGACAGCAAATAACATTTTACGTTTAGGTATGTCGCATCTTCTCGCAATGAGGGATATTGACAAATGAGATTAACGGTCTTCCAAGGATCGCGCGAGCGCGCGCGCGCGCGCGCGTGCTAAAACTTTGTAAATAATATATTGATTCATAGCGCGTCATACAGCTTCGTGGTTTCGTCCGAATACATCAAACAAAGTTTAGAAGAACTAAAAGTGGACTAAAAATAAGATTCACTGTTGATCAGTCTTCATTACGACAAAAGGAGGAGGAAAGTTCTCACGCCAGCGCGAGAAGTCTCATTAGATTCTACTGCTGAAGTTTCATACAAGTTTACTTTCGAAATATCGGCAAACGATGAACGCAGCATCACGACGAGTAGAAGTGATAGAAAGAGACAGAGACAAAGGCAAGGGAGAGAGTTGCGAGAAGTTCTTGTTGCAATCGAACGTACGCAGGAGAAATCGTGAGTAGTCGAAATTACTGCGTCATAATGCAGTCGCGGCTCTTTGCTCTTCGCAGCTATAAATCTTCCATCTAATCAGCGCTAATCGTGATTTGGAAAATTACCACAACGCTGACGATTTAATTTTTGATATGTTTTCTTAAGTAATTTATCTATTGCATTTTCTGTGAATACATTTCAATAAAAAATTATTTCTACTTTTTCTAAAATAGTAGGTAAATGGAAACGAATGGTTTTAAATATAATGCACCTTATATACTATGAAAATATTAACATTTATACATATATTGATGATTAAATTAGCTAATTTTCGCAGTTTAAAAATATTGTATGTTAGAAATATTTATGAAAGTTTTAAAAGTTAGAAAAAAAAGCCAATTTTTTATTTATTTCTTATTTTCTACCGGATACGTACTTCATACAATATTCGAAAAAGGGAAATTATTTATAAATAGTATAAAAATAGTTATCTAAATCCAATAATTCAAATTGTAAAATATAAAAAGGAACAAATAATTTGTTAAAGCAATTCTTTTGAAAATGCACGTGTTACATTTAGCATAACTATGACGATGAAAATACGCGTTTCTTTATCTTACACATGAGTTCTTCTATTCGATCACGTGAAATTCTCGAACGAAATGGAATAACTCAGGACAAAAGTGTCGAATCGAATCGAACGATTTGCTAAAAGTGTTCACGTTCAACGTGAGCTATAGAATAGCAAAGGGAGAGCAACTACTCCGATGTCGTCGAGAAAAGCTTATGCAAGAGCGTAACGCAAATCGTAAGGACGGGAACGAGACGCGAGAGGATGAAGAGACGGAGAGCGAAGAGGAAGATGGAGAGGCAATAAGTGTAGGACTCCGCAGATGCGGTTTCCGATAGTCATCGGTACATCGTATAAATCTACTTAACAATGGACAGAGTGCACTCTGCGCGAACGGGGCCACGGAGCAAATGCGCGAGCGAGAGAGCGCCAATAAAAATCAACATGCCGCCGTTGATGCTCCGAGGAGACCCATTCGCCACACTTTGCCACAGGTATACGGTGGATACGCGCTATACATATACATAGATATACTCGGCGCGACAGAATAGATCGTGACGCGCGCGCGGTCTCTTCGTGGTGGTTCAATCACTTTGAAGTGGCCCGTAAAGACACGGCGCGCGACGCGGCGCGACGTCGAGACTGTGGAACGACGGGTCTTCCGCCGTTCTTCCGCCACCTGCTAGGTGAGGATTGCTGCCTGTCACTACGTACACGCCGCGATATTAACGATCGTCGGGCCATCGATACGTAAGAGGCTACTTTGGACTATATGATATCGGTGCGCGTCGCGTCGGGTTCATGCGCGCTGAATGTCTTTGTGTCACACGATCGCGAAAGCTCGCTCGGAGTAATAGAAACGGGAATCTGTCGCGGTGTGAACAAGTTCGATTGACGTCGTCGCTGAGCATCAGTAATATCGGGGTGCGATCGACGATAAAGGCTCGACAGCGCTCTCTCGAGTAGACGCTCAAATTGCTAAGTCGCCACGTCGCAACGGGAACAGCGGAAGGAATCGACAGCTTTCGCGCGTCAAAGAATACCTTGCATGTTAAATGAAAAAAGACGCTCTCCAGTCGAGCGTGAAGCGAAGCGATTGTTGGCCGGGCTCTTCGTCTTTTCTCTCCCTCTCTCTCTCTCTATCGCTCGCAGGACGCTGCAGCCTCGGATCTAGATGGCTGTGTGTGCGCGCGTACGTACACAAACGCGAGAACCCGACACGGCTGCTTGGAAATGCGCCACTATTAAAGCGCATCCCTCGCGCGTTTTCCGCCCCGCGTTGCGCCCCGTTCGTTGATATGCAGACGATGACACGCTTTCCGGTTCCGGCAGATTCCGCACTCCCGTCTCGTATATCGCCGCGCGAAGAGCGGCTGGATCCCACCCTCGCAAATCCTCCAGGGACCGCTTCGAGACGCACCAGCCTGCACTCTCGTCCATTTTTCATCGCGGCTGGAATATACGAGCGATCGTTATCGCCTCCGTAAGGAGGAGAGAAGAGTACTTCCAACGGTTTTATTAATGGACACGTTTCGGCCCTCTCGCTGCCACAACTGACCCCTCCCCCTCCCCGAAAAATATTGTACACACCGAATCTTATTGATGATATTTTTGACGGCGTATTCGAAAATACAGGGATAATTACAGCCTTGCGAGTCAACGAAGGGCGAGGCGCAGCGCATTCGCGAGTCAAATCCAATCATAACTGTTTACATCTGTATAAACCGTTTAAATTTTGCATGAAAATCGTTGCTGGCTGGCTACGACAGCAATATAGATTTAAAAATCACCTCGAGTGTATGCGATGTCCATGTTAACGGCGTTAATTAAGCATTGGTGCGGATAGGTGCTTCATGCACGGTACATTGAGTGCACTCTGAATTGTCGGGCTCTTGCGATTTTTCATAAAGTCAATTCCACGAGAGCTGGTTTTAATTCATAAGAGAACACGAGAGGAATAGAGAGAGAGAGAGAGAGAGAGAGAGAGTGAGAAAGAAAAGTAGATCTTTCAAATTTAAAAAAGATTAGGAGAGTGGATTTTCGAAAATTAAGATTTAATCGCGTATTTAATAATGAATAACTGAAAATCTTTCGCGCGCGCACTGTTATCAAACTTCTTCAGAATAAAATATAACAAGTTCATTCACAATTTAAGAGAATTTAATGAAGACTGTAATATTTAAGAGCTTATTTATTTCTTATAGAAAGAATAGAAAATTCTTTCAATAAGTATTAGATAATACACATATATTATCTTCTCATCATTCTAAAATATAAATAACATTTGAATTTTTTATTTGAAAATTTATTTCCAATTATAAAATATGAAATTAAATTAAGGGATTGAAAGAAAAAAGACAATTTATGAGAATTTAATTATCATAATGTATAGATACTGTAAACGCAAGAAACAATTCGAGACAAGAAATCCAAACGTCAAAATACACAGTATTTTAAGGAGAACAGAAAAGTATTGTTTTCCGCGTATCTTTTTATTTACGTTTTCTCGTATTTCTTCTCGAGCCCTTTAGCCGCCTCACCGGGTGAAACTTTCCTAATCCGCGGCCCTCGGGATAGTGGCGGAGGAGAAGAGACCTGGGGAATCTCGGAGCGTTTTCACATCCCGATGAAAAACACGAGATTCCGTTACGTACTTACACGCCAACGTCTCGTCGAGCGTTTTCGGCGGAGGACGGCCGCCGCACACTGTGCTTCGGGGCTGTGAAAAGTTTCCTCGTCGCGCTGGGAACACGATCAGGCGATACATCGCCGCTACGTGCCGTGTATATCGAAACGGTCCTCGGTTAACGTCGACTCTTGTGCATACGCGAACTGAAACACATACGCGCGTATATATATTAACACACACGAAGAAGACGTAGCGCTCGCACGTGTGCGCACGATTTTCTACTGCACTCGCGGACCGCATCGACGTAAAGAGGCCCTTATACTGGAGATACCTACTTCGAGATTATTGATACTGAAATTGGAATATCAAGAAATTATGTCGATACGATTATCTATTTTCAACTTAGAAAGACAATGAATAGAAAATAATCAACACGCTTGAAAAATACTAAATAAAGAATATAAAGAATATAAACTTTTCATTAAGCATATGATTTTTAAGTTTCGTTCACTTTCTTCTGACATATAAATGTACGTATCTTCCTCAACTACTACAAATGATTTCTTGGTACACAAAATATCCAACAATACTATTGAGCATATTTTAATTTTTATTACATTTTTCCATAATATGAAAATGCCAGCAATCGAGCGCGCAAAACTGCCGATCCTTAATAATATCTCGATGAATGCGCACGTCCCGGCCTTTCATCTTTTCTTCGCCGTTCTCTCATGTCGCTTATACAGACCTCCTTTGGAAACAATGCGGCGTCTCTGTCGGAGTAGTCGTGTGGAAAATTCGGACGTTGCGTTAAGAGGCCACCTACGCGCGGGACTCCTTTTTTCACCGCGACGTTTTCTTCTCGACTCTAAATGGGACGATACAATGGCGCGGATTCGCTGTCTTGTTTCACCGTCCTGCCACCTGATTCCCTCGGTCTCTCTGGCCCCCTTTCACTTCTCTACGTATTTACCGCGTTCCGCAAATCACATTAGCGTCAGACGCGTAACGTGTTTTCCTGTTTTGCAACAGCCGACGCTACACGACGCTTTGCAACAAATATACCAACTCGTACTTACATCCCCGCGGCTTCTCCGCCGCTCCGTGATTTCGGCTGCATTCGACCGAATGCATCGTTCTTCTTGCGCGCACGGGTCATTCGACCTCGTTCGCTCCCCCCCATGTGCTTTGATGGTCCCGGCGAATTCGGAACGTCACGTGCCAGATTGTATCTGCTTGCGCAACCAGCGCGTCATGTCGCTTGACTCCGTGACTATTTCATGCGTGAAAGTCGCGGTGGCGCATGTTAGTCACATAATAATGTTGAATACGAAACGGGGACAATAAGCCCGCCGGTGACGAGGAGTCCTTTTTTTATATATATATATATATAGTATGTGATTCACGTAAGCAACTTCCACTGAGTGGTGAGATAAAACATGCGTACAGTTAGTCAGTTGAAGACCTTGAAACAAGCAATCTTCTTAGACCAGGTGTCGCAACCGGTATAATTTTGATGAACTCATGTTCCAGAGACATGCAGAGACATACAGGCACACAGATGCGCCTTATGTTTATTCACGAGGGTGAAAAATATGGCGTGCCAAATAGATTTGTCATACAACATTCAGCAAATTACATTCAGCAAAATGATTATCTCCTTCAAACTAATGAGCTGATTTGAACTGTCAAAACAATAAAAATAGACATATTTATTTATGTTCATTTATATCTGTCGGTTAATATAATATCGAAATGATACAATATCAAAAAAAGTCGTTTTCTCTAAGCTAAAATCGCTAGCGTACTTCTTATAGAAATTATTTACATTCAACTATAACGTGAATGTAAAATTTAATTAATTTATAAAGTTTACGGTTTTTAAAAAATTTACATTTGTACATATTATCCATTTTTAAGCTGCATTAGCGATAGTATAAGGGGGACATGTATCCATATATGCACAGTTAAAAAATGCAATAAAATTGTATCATTATTGCCTACAGGCTTATGCATGCGAATAGCCGGATATCGATAAAGAATAATGATCTCTGATTAACTAAATTCGAAGATAATAAGCAAGACATGCACGTTAATCGGCTCTCGTTGTAATTTCCGATACTTTGAGTGCGCAAGCGTTCGCCTACGCCTCAGCCATAACGGAATAATCGCGGGATTGACTAGCGTGTTTCGAAATTCACGTCCGTGACCTTTACCGAAGCCTGTTTTGTATGTGTCGGAATTGTTTTTACTTGAATTGATTTTTATTCACTTCCTATACATCTCTCTGTTAGAAGAAATACTCATCTCATGCCATGTATCTTGAAACACGGAATCTCGTACGAGGTCATCTATGCATGAGTGCTCATGAAAATATTTTCAACGCTACCTTACACCGTCTAAGTTGCATATTCAGCTTGCACGCATAAAGCCGATATGTTGTTAAAAAGGTCAAGGTTACTTTCAGCTAATTTACTTTCACAAATATGACGCTTCAATTTGAAGTTGTTGTATTACTTTCATTATTTTAGCTTAGGTTAAATTTTCTCTACAATATTATAATCAATACTATATCACAGAAGATTATGCGGATTATCGCCGACAGAAATGATTGATTACGATCTGTGCTAAAATATTGCTACTATTTTCTTTCTTCTTAAATAATGTACCTACATACCTATACTATAATACCATGGTATATAAGAGCGAGTCTTATAGGTTTTTTAATTTTCTGCGTAACTATATTTAAACATTAGTTTTTATAATCCTCTAAATTATTATGTATATTTATAATTGCCTTATACATTTAAGATATAGCTTTCATTTTAATCAAATCAAATTTAATTTAATTAATACTTTGGAACGATCAACATCATTTAAATAACAACTACGAACAGTCAATATCTGTTTCGTGTGTCGAAGAGTAAATGTTTAATATTTGGATATTTTCTTCTTTTCTTTTTAATTGCAGAAGTATTTAGTTTGATATCAGTTTCGTGATTAAATTATAATTAAATCTGTATTTAATTTAATTATATTGCTCGATCAAAGTGTAATGGATACCTCAGAAAGTTAATGACTTTTTCAAAGTTGCGTTTGTGATAAAGAACCTCTACGTAGTATCATTTCGACTCGCAAAATACACTATCAAAGGGCTCATAAATTACGTATGAAAAGTGCAGCAATTATGAGTTGTACTTGTTGCGGTCAGCACCCATGTCGCCGCGTTATCTCTCTTAATTTCTCAAGATGTCTGACAAATGATTGCATATTAATACGCTCGGGGGAGACCTTGCCGGTCCCCATTCACCGAGTACTGGATTCGATTCGCACGACCGTGTGGCACCACCGGAAACCTCTTTTTCTCATGCAAACGACCAATTAGCCGTACGTGCCTTCGCGATTGAGTCACGATTACTCGTGAGGACTTGTGTCGACGACGACGACGACGACGACGACGACGACGACGACGACGATGAAGACGACGACGATGACTACTCGAGTGAGCGTACATTTCGCTGCACGTATAACGTATGTGCTGTATGCGCTGAACGATGCAATTGTGCAATCGGCGGTGTCGAGCGGCGCACGTAGCATCCGGTGAGTAATCTTAGACAGTACGCATAGTCACGCGGCGCAACCGCAATGGACTGCCGAGAGGAGAATACGGGGAAAAGGATTACAATATTTTCCTCTCGATAAGCCGGTCACCCAGCTAACATAACTCGATTTGCCTTTTCTACGTTGTAGGTATATTGAGTTTGTCTCTTTGAACGAACGAAAGAATGACGTGCGATTTTCCGCGTCTTGCGCCACTTTCCGATCCTTTGTCGAGTCCTTTGACCCTTTGCGTTTTGTGCCGGGCCGAATTCTCCCAAGCAGAATTCGGTTCAGTAGGGACAATATCAGGGGATACATCATCATTATATCGACATTTATATGTATACCGGCAATTTACCCGGTTAAAAAAATAAATTATTATTTTGGCGTGAATGCTAATGTCATATTGATGTAGGGAGCCGCGCGTTGTATCGCGTGAGATTCTTGCGCGACGCAAAAATTCGTGCAACGCGAGGTCGCGGCGCACGCACGTGTAATTGTGGCTCGCCCGCAGCGGTCTTACCGTGCGGGCTCCTCCGAGCTCTTTCGAAGATGGTATTGCGCGCAAACGCGTTTCTCGCGCAGCTCGTTACCTGCCCTCGTTCGTTCGGTCTGGGCGAATACGAGGAGGAAAAAAAAACGACTAGTGAAAAAGGCAGGAATACCGTCGTTAAGCGATCCCACCTACGATTATTAACGATGACTCACGTCAATAGTCTCGCTTTGTTTGTACGATAAACGACGAAACAACAAAAACAACAACAACAACAGTGAGTGAGGATTACTAGAAACTTGGATCTAATTAGAAAGAATTTTTTGGTAAAACCTTGTTCTTTTCGAGTTCTTCTCTGCGCCGACGGCGATGTGAACGATGGAGATGTGAAAAGAAAATCGCATTTATGCATCGTGCGAATACGTACGTAATAGTTCCGAGTGACCAGTTACGCCGGCAGTCACGTACTTCGATTACAGGAAATTATGGCGGGTATAATATTCATGTGCACACGTGGACTACGGTTGCGTTTATGAACGCGAGTTAACCGCTTCATATTTTTACAGCCGAAGACGATATCATCCCGTTATGAGCGCGATTTAATGTATTTCAAGCGCATTACTTACTTGCGTGTTAATATCTCGCCGTAGGCCGTATACGCGTATTACATCGAGATGAATTACTACTCGTAATTGCTATACAGATACACACACGCGCGTATCTGCAATGGGATACCTTATAATTGTAAGTATTATAGGCGAATGAAATCCTTGATAAAGAAGATTCCTTTCTCGAAGATATTTTCCCCGATGCTTCGACGCACGCATAGAGGATATTTTCTCTGTGACGAACCTGTTCCTCTGCGCATCTGTTATTAAAATTTAGATCTTCTTAGTCGTTTCGCAATCAGCAGCACTGATATATTCTCAAGTGAGTCACACTACGGCGGTGCAGGTAAAATATGTATATATGTATAGCTGCACGTTGTTCGCGGTGTTTGATCCGAAAGACAATTGCGGCAACATAACATTGAAATTCCTAATACGCATAGCTGACTCGCGTATGTACATCGCATACCTAGCGTCGACAAATAGCAACAAAAGTATTGTGCAAAACGAAATTGCACGCGAGCACGTTGACGCGAATATTTCAAACGTTCGTGACACAGAATGCCGATATATTCGAATCGCGAATATAAGTTTCAAATGATATTTAGACAAAAATACCTCCTTATTGATTATGGATGTACATCGCCGTAGTCTGTTTATTAATTCGACATATATAATCTAATAGGATTCCCGTAATTAACATTCGCGTGAATGTTATTAATGCATGCCGGTGTATTTGCAAATCTCTGTCCGCGGAACATTCATGGGCGCATACATAATGGCCACGAGAGAGAATTGCACGGTCATGAGAGATAACGCTACAACTATAGATACTTTTGCGTGAGTTGGAAGAAACTTTTAGTGGTGAGCTTAATCTCAGTTCGTACGTGTCAACCGTTGCATGATAAAACACGAAAGCTTACGATAGACGACCGTACGATTGTTTAAAGATTGGTACGTACATGCGCGCAAGATGCAGCTGCATGCAGCATGTACACGAGATCGCACATGTCACGAGTTATATGCAAACTGACACACTTTTTTCAACCGACAATCGCGATTGCCATATTTGCGAGCCTTGTCAAACCAAAGACTACAGATATTTATTGCGCGTTTTTCAACGGAAATTTACATTTCATGAATATATTAATAAGGATAAATACATTGAGGAAATATATACGCGCCCAATTTAATCATACTTTAACTGCCGTTTTTATATATACGTAATATAATTTTTAAGTATTTTTATCTGTTCTGAAAATTTTATTATACATATACATATTTATATTATGTTAATCTTAACTTTAATTCTTGCCGAGACTTAAAAAAAAAAAAAAAAGAGAGAGAAGATACGATATTTTAATACATACAAAAGCATGTTTTTATCTAACAACTTTCTTATACAATTGCGACGCAACACGTATCTCAGAAGGCGATATGTAAAAGACAAGAATGCAAAAAGACGTTGAAGCTGTTATGGAACGATTGTGTACATACACAATCGCTCCGTAACGATAACGACGCTCTCATGGCGATACGCAGGCGGTTATCATTAAGACCATCAGTCTTAAAGAACAGAAAATATTTTCTTGCTCGTGCGAGCGATGTTGTTTGCAATTACAATCGTGCGCTTTTTTTGTCGGGTCGAAAAGAATTTGCACTTATGTAATCGTCGATAAAAAATTATCATGGTTGTGTGTCGTACGAATTATCATATGTGCGATCCAGGGACAGACGTTGATTGTCGCTGAGGAATGCAGAACCGTGAGATACGCACAGCGTACGATAAGATTTGGAACGGTTGGAAAATTATATAGGTCAATTGGATAGAGATGAAAATTATTTCCCCTTAATTGTTGACATTAAATATTCATTTGCGAGCAAAGAAAAGAACTGGAAGACAATTATAGGAAAACGTATGGGGAGAACGTAAAGATGTACGTAACAATCTTTGAAAGCCAATCGGGCCCTACTTTCGCACGTGTGCACGTGCATAAGCTGATAATTTCGTAACCCGTGATGGAAAATATACACACGTTAATGCTCATGTTATATTTTAAATGTGATAATATCGCTTCGAGCGGTGAGAGATCCGTTATATAACAAACACGTGTTGTATGTGCGGCTATAGTAAAGCTGATTCATACTTCATAGGTACGCATTTGCTGAATGACCTACTGGCAGTGTGTACTAAAAATAATCTGACGTATTATATTGTACGACGTATAGTAGGTACGCGATGACGAATTGCTTTTTTTTCTTTTTTAGTTTATACAGTGATGTCATTGAGATTTACTCATCGCATTACCGTCTTAATGAATCTATCTCCTATGTAAACGAATATCGCGTAATTTTAACGATTCACCAAATTATATGACTTAAATCTTTAACGTGTTTACTGTCAACATTGGAGGTAAATCAAATGTTGCTGAAAGTTTCGGGAGATTTCAATTACACGGCGTGATGCAGGACATATAATTTTCAGTAATCTCGTTTTATTGACAGTGTCTCATATAATTTTTCTTGATGATACCTTACACGGTCTCGTATTCTCAGAAATAATCTAGATGAATGGATATTAGTTCCGAGATGAAATGTACGTCTTTATATAACGCCCCGAGTCATTCTGTTCATAAAAATGCTCTTGTAATGGTCATTGCAGCGATGATTCACAACTCGCACTATATCGTACGATTGACATTGATATTTCCGGTGTGAGTAAGATGAGTCAATCTGTTCGTTATTTCACAAAAGAGATCGATAACACGTTAACATTTTTATCAATGATTAAACATCACATTCATGTTATGTTATTGCTACATGATTCGTATGATTCTACACATGTAATTGCATATTTCAAAATAATTCCAATTTTAGAGCTATAAATGTTATAATTGGAATTAGCATGGTAAATGAATAGCATGCGATTGTTTACATGAATGCATATTATTAACTACTAACATGTAATCAACAACGCTTCGAAATTATCATTTTGAGGCGCAATTACTAAAATTACATGTCATCGTAACGATTCAGCATCACATAAGACTAAACTGTCTAATAAAGTATTATTTTTCATCAGTTCTTACGGATTTTTGTATTCATATAAAATATGTTTTCATTGCATCATAGTGTGTTATTCTGAAATAGAAAATCTATTTTAATGCAATTCTGCATTAAATGATTTATAATCTCACGATTAATCGCACGAAGCGGACTAAATCATTCCGTGATATGTTAATGATGATTTTAAAAAATAACACCTATCCAATAGCTATATAAAAAAAATATCTAATCACCTTTTCTCACGTTCCTATTTTGATCAAGGATAGATCCATTTAGCGGAAACAAGCGAGCGATGGACATTCTTATGCGATAGACCGTAAAGATACAATATACGAGGCAGGCTTATAAGTTATATAACGAGCTGCGTGATTATAACTATTTAAAGCGGAATATATTCGAATGAATTACAAAAGTTTATGCAAAGAGAATAAAGAGTTTGAGAACGACTTTACTGGTAATCTAGTTAAGTTTGAAGTATATGAGAGTTCTCCCCCATCATCCTCAGTGGCAGCATCCGCATTGAAAATGGCAATTTGGTAAATTGTCTTGTGTCGTGTCTGACGTGCATAAACAGCCGTAGCCGGTATCAAACGCGATACGTTTCCATCTGGTCTCATTGGATTTGTCGCGCGCCGATGCGTCCCCCGGTGCGCTCTACTGCTTATTATACCGTTCCTCCCAGGTGGAGCTCTTTTACGGTCCTCAGGATACGGCATCGGCAGTCGACCGGCGGAACAAATGCAATCAAGACGAGGTAACCATTCGGAGACGTGACTCCGGCGCGTTTCGACGCCGTCAACACTCGTCAGCTACGTAGTGTCGAATGACGGTGACGCCGTCGCGACCGCCATCGCCGTCGCCGTCGCCGTCGCCGTCGCCGTCGCCGTCGCCGCCACCGCGGGGAAATAAATTCGCGGGACGGACATCGTCATCTTCCTCCATCATCAATTCCATTCCCGTGCCCGCAGTTCCAATCAGGCAAACGCACGTCGTTCATCCGTCGAACGCGTATTCGCGTTTATCGCCGGAACAACTCGGCCGCGTCGAGGGAAAACCAATTTGCAAATAGGTCCGTTAGGATATGCGTAGGGTTAACCGGCGTCGGATCGGATTCGCGTCCGTCGTGACACGGGGAGCCCTATCGCGCAATATAACGGTATCCGGATGAGAATCCGTCCGTCGTTCACGTCGAAGTACTAATTAGCTGTCCGTACGTCGCACCCTTTTCGTGCTCGCGACTACGATGACGCATGAGTTATCGATCGATTGGGATTCTTTAGCGGAACGTTGAAGCATTCATGAATAAATAATGTAAGCGACCTTTAAAAACAAATCGGTATTATTTTAGAAAAATTTATTTAATTTTTCTTATTATATGAAATAATTATATATAATTAAACATTCTTATATGAAAAGAGAAATTGTACATATATTAATCTTTAGAGCACCGTATGAAAAATGGAACCCTATCTGTCCTCAACATGGCTATTCCATTTCCGAAAATTTGTCATTTATTTAGTGATTCAACAAATCTCTATTTTAAAGTTTGTAGAACAAATGTCTGTACTTTATTTTGAAAAAAATAAGAGAATAAAGAGTGGAGGACTCTTGGAAGTTTCGAAAAATTTTCACCGATGAAAATTGCTTAGACATGGAATACCCTTGTTGGCAATGTACGGGTTAGTATTATATATATATGTATAATATTAGTCAATAATTAGTTATAGTAATTTTTGCTTAAAAGAATACTTATAGAAAAATATATATTTGTGAAATTCTTACATTTGCAGAAATTTTACAAAAAAAATTAAAATTTTTTTGTCAAGCAGCTAAGTCACATAGAGTCAAATTGCAACTTGAAACGTACTTTTATTATTTATGATAATCATCAAATAATCAACATTTATGACAATCATCGGTAACCGTAATGATCATTTATAATAGAAAGACGAAGTAATGATGTCACTGCGCATTCTTTGTCGGTTTATCAACAATAACGTTCTAATCTATTAGATGATCGTCGGAAGATTATCCATAATTGCTAATTGCTGGAATACGCAGTCGTGGTATCAAGCAAGCAAACACATTTACGTGATCGTCGATACGGCGATATGACTGACTCTGATAACTTTTTGAGAGACATTTTTAGTAACGAAATTTATTTGATTGAATCGGCATCCAAAGAATTTGTATGTTTTACATACGCATATTTTTTTTTTAACACTTTAAATGTCGAAAGCAACGGTTATCGCATAAGCTCGTGTAATTTTGTAGCTGGTGATAAAACGCTTGAGCGACGGAGAGATATTTGCAATTCGCGCGCGATAAATTAGACGCGTTGGAATACTAATGAACTTGCGAAAGACCTGTACTCGTCAGAGAAAAAAAAATCGACACGTTTTATTCCGCCGGTTTATCCGTAGATGGTTTTCTTTCGTTGTCTTCTGCTTTCTATCTTTCCCTGTTGTTAACCGACACCCCTTAATTGCACGACTCGACACACTTTTTACAAATTGCGCAACATGCATAACGCGCCACGGTCGCGGTTTGCATTTACGTAACGACAGTTTCATTCATGCCTCTTGACCCGGGCACGAACACAGAAAGAAAACCGTGTCCCGTAAATTGACGTAACCGCGGCAGTTACGTGAAAAATTCTCTTAAAGCGAAATCACGCTGTGTCTACGAATAGACGAACGAACGAACGAATGAATGAACGAAATTCGGTTAGTATGTACCGAAGAATGAACAAGCGAATGGGTTCAATTTGGTGCATACATAGTTGAACTTCCTCCAGCTGTTCATTCGACAGAATAGTATAGGTCTATTTTCACATTTTAACCCTACTGATAGTTTTTATTATTCTCGAGCGATATCACTTTTCGTTTTCGACCCCTTTATCCGCATCCTAAAATCACACGTCCTTTTCGTGCCGTATGGATTTTTACATAAATGCGGAAGCGCGGTTTCCTCCTTTGGTCAAAGCGATATCTCGATGCGTGTTGACATCTGCATCCGCCCTTGCATACCGCTTTTAAATACACCGTATGACGTAAACATCCACTGGAACTAAATATGAATCGAACAAAACCTTTCTCTTTTCCTGCAATATCTTTCGATGCATTATACACAAAATATATTATTAAATTCAAAACAAACATTATTTTTTTAATATTTTATGAGATTTATTGTAATTAATATACATATAATTGAGTTTGTACAATTTTATATTTTTAACTTTTAGCTATCGACATTTATTTAATTTTAGATTATATTAATTTTAGTATTGCATTTGCGTGTTATCTAAATATCTTAGATATTTAGATTTTTTCTACAATCCGTGTAAATTTTTTTGATGACTTTAATATTTAAAAAAAAAACTGATCCTTTCTATTTTGTACGGTATTTTCTCAGTAATATAATAACAGACATATTGAATGGCAAGTAACAAAAACAAACAGATTATTGTTTGTTTTTGCATATACATATACATTTCATAATCTTACAAGCAAAAAAAAAAGGATGGCGGATTGACTGATTTTTGCAGATATTCGACGTTCAGCGTACAGCGACGTTCTCTCGGATTGCTCCGATTTCCTCCAAAATGACATAACCGTTGCGAATCAATTACGCCGGGAGCTCAGTGAAATCGCTTCTGGCGTAATACGGTTCAAATCGACTGTGGACATTCGCCGTTCTGACATGAAGGCGCCAAAAGCCGATCGCATAATGCGTACACAAGCGAAGCGATCCAACGCATACAGGCATATTGCGCATACACGCACCGTGCACTCGCGTGATATCCTTGAGCCAAGCGGGGTTCGGGTATAGTCACCAAATATTTACCAGCATATTTCGGAGATCGTTAATATTGGCTCTTGCTTGGCCCCGTATTGATCTCGCATGAATTATGTAACCCAAAGGCTGTACCACTTGATGGGATTATCGGCAGTCAGAACGAACTGGCATTATACCTAAAACTGGGTCGGAAAGAAATGAAACGACTGACTGGATCGAATTAGATTAGACCGCCTGATGCCTATCAAACTGAACTGTGCTATTTGGTATTTACCGTCCATATGCAAATGTTTATCGCAACGATATGCTTTACGTTTTCGCGTACTATCTCGAAGCGTTTAATTTGCAATCGACGGACGTTTCCTTAATTGCTGATGCGGTAATGACGCGACGTAATTACATCTTTAATAATACACACGATATTGAGAGTGGTAAATATTTAGAGGCAGGAAGCGTATGTGTGTGCAGTGAAATGGTGCAATGGAAGCTCGTAGCGGGCGATAACGATCGAGCGAGAGGCGCATTTTTAGATGGGATTGCGGATCTGAATATTTAAGTGGAGTTAATTAAATACGTTGAAATTGCTTCATTAAACGGGAGTAATCTACGATATAATAATCCGCTCCTCTTAAGGGGTAGGAGAGCGCGAAACTTTCTGTCACTGCCAAGTCGCTCGTCGGGATTCATCTTGAGAATATCTCCGACGTCGGTCCTCTCAGAATTTAATAACGTTCCCTCGGAAAGTTCTTTAATCGCGCACGCGCGGCATTGAAACGGCGCGATTAGCAATTACGAAGAGATTTTTCTCTCTGTCACGTTTCTCAGCTCCCATGTACCCATTTTTAGTTCCGTCTGAGTAAATTCGTTTCGTTGCGCGGAAATCCTTTGTTTCCAAGTCTTCTTTTTGCCACTGTTATTCACAATAATATCGTAATGAAAGTTCATTTCCCCTCCTCCTTACATGCTATTTCGAGATTCGCTCTTCGTAATTCAGCGTATCAGAAAATATAAATACACCGCATAGCGTTAGAATGTTTAAACGCAATTTCTGCACAAGAATGAAAAAGTTAGGAATCCGTGTTTGCACCTGCGAAGAGCGCTGTTCTCGTCGAGCTACGGATGCACATACACGGTCTGGCCACCCAGTTAAGCCGCGGAGTGTTTTTAATTAGGAGCACTATGCTAATTGCCCGGAGGACATTAACGGGACCATGCAGACGGTTAACGTGCTACTACCCCGCTCGTCTCTACCGATCCCGCTACAGTCTTGTAACCGACACGAAATGAGGAAGACCGGAGCGCGCAGGGTGGGAAAGGGGATGGAACAAGAAGATGAAACCCCTGCATGGCGAACGCTGGGAAACGAGCCCGTGCTTGACGTTGCTTTATCACCGTTGAATCAACATTTATTATTACGCATTGGAAAACTCGCAGACAGAAATATGCAGAGAAAATTTGAAAATAAGCAGTGGAAACAATATGAGAGGCACACCGGCGCAAATAGTTTCCGGATTGCAACACGATGATTACAGTTTTTGTTGTTTGCGATTCTAATAGTTCTTCCAATATTGAAAATAATTGAATCATCATAATTATAACCGTAAATTTGGAAATCACTTTCCGAGTTCTCCGATGAAGCTCATCATCCGCGAGATTTCTCGGTAACAGTAAGAGACAACACTTTTTACAAATCTTATGTTGTGGCCGACCCAAGGATAATTCATTAATAAGTAATTGCGTTGTGCTGTTAGGTGAGTATGCATGATATATGCAGCTGATTGCAAATTTATGTAAATGTAATTAAACAAATGTCGCAATCACGGGGTATAAAGGTCGACATAAAGCGTCGGCATAAATTACGCGGTGGAGGCGCAAAAGTAAAGAAAAAGATGAATTAATGCGGTATGTTAAGTTTGCGCCGTGCCGAACAACGAGCACGTGAGTGTGCGAGCAAATGTGTGTGTGTGATACATTTCACGGGGCAGTAACTAACTTGTGACATTTATTCCAGTGGTTGTACAGTAACTTTATCCGTCTTTTTACCGTTCTCGTTCCGCCCCGCTCTTTTCCGTATTCCCTCAGGAGTGGACTCTCATTTTTCACCGTGCACAGCGCGGCATAAATATTGACAAAAATATGTTCTGTCTCCCCCAAGCATATTTAATTACGTGATAAACACTCACTGGTGGTCACTTTCTTTGCAGAACATTTGCGTTGTTGACTCTCTCTCTCTCTCTCTCTCTCTCTCTCTCTCTCTCTCTCTCTCTCTCTCTCTCGCTCTCTATCGTCCGGTATATGAAAATATTAAGCTTTAATATAATTGCTGCAAATATATGTATACCGAGTACTTCTCTCAACGCAATTTGTCCCCGCTATTTAATTTGGAAGATTAAATACCTGTGACACTTGCGACATTACAATAAAAGCAAAATTTGTACGCGGTAGACACACGACACTCGCACAAATTTTCAAAGAATTAATATTTAATACAATTTATATACGCAATATGAAATGTATTTTTTTAAATCTCATGTAGCGAAATTAAAAATTATTTGTACAAATGATATTAGTAAAAATTATTATGTTAGTATAATTCTGTAATCGTAACATTGACATGGTACGATGTCGATCATGGCGATATAAAGATAACAGTCATAATGGAACTCACCTATTATAAAAGTTTCTTTATGGGAAAATAATTGAGGAACTGGGAATACATATATCATTCATTATCTCACTTCCAAAATCTACACGCTAAAATTTCATATCCCTTTAATCGATTATCCATTGGAATTCTTACAAAATATTTTATTCACTACTAAAAGTTTTCGTAACAAATCAGTACATTCCCTACATACATTAGATATAATCATTTGTTCCACTCGTACTCGACGAAAAAAATCATCGGAAAGTCTTATGAATTTAACGATCAAATCAAGCGATAAGCATATTGTAAAAAATTACAGCTTAAATTGCTCTCATTTTATTTCAGTAATCAATGGAAATCATTATTTTTGAAAATCAGTGTTATGCGCAGATGACGTAAAGAGAATGCCCCGCTCTACCTGCTCGTTATTCTCGCCAAGTTCGTTAGTAATTGTCCGCATCCTCTCCCATCCGCGTCCGATTCGCGTTTCGACGGTCCCGCATATCCCGCATTCCGACATTTTTTTTTTTATAATTACGGATTTGCGGGTTTCGTAACCCGATTAATACCGTTCGTTAAGGATCGTGTCGTGCGGAAAGCGGCGGAAACTACGTAATGCAGGTAATCGAGTCGGCCCGATGAATGACGGCCACCGAAGTAACCGTACTCATCGGCGTTCGCTAATGACACTCAATCAGCGCGCATTAAGTATGCGCCGTCACGGAGCGCGCCTTGATTATTTCCCGCCGATTTGCACGCACCTATCTAGGGAACCGCGGATGTAGTTAGATAGGTAGATAGGTAGATAGCCTGCATTTTGTCGCGGAGACAGTGCACGCGCGTGTTAATTAATTGCGAACGAATGCACGCGCGAGGACGCGCGTACGCCGAGTTGTCGCGTGCAGGCAGCGGCGCGGCGCATTGTGCCAGTGGATCTGGTTTCTCCGTAATGAGATGAATCATGGGAACTACGCGTATTCGCGCGCGCGTATTTCTGCGTAGGTATACGTAGATATATGTAGAATACGTACGTAACTTCGTAATACCCGAAACTGGACAGAATCGCGCGCGAATTAGCGGCGGCAACGGCAGCAGTGGCAGCAGCAGCAGCTTCTGGCGCGGCGCGAATTGTTTCCACAGAACGATTCGACGCGGAAACTCTCCTTTCGCTCTGTAACTTCGTCTCGTTAATTAACGTAATCTGAATCGCTCAAGGCAAGCAGCCGCGCTTTAGCCATTTCACGATACGTGAAGATTGGTATCGCGCTACCGTCGAGGTAAAGAACATGCTACTCCGTTTCTACAGCCTTTAATTACGTGACACAATGGTACGTCAATGCATTTGTCAAGTGACGTAAAAATGATATAGGTACGTTAAAAATTGATATTACAGTCCTTTCAATTAATCATTAATTAATCGTACGGCGATAAAAATACTTGACAAACGTATCTATTGAACGCATTAATTAAAATCGATTTTGCTTTGATCTGATCTATGTATAAGTGATACAAAAACAAGTCAAAAGAAAGATAAATGATTAGATCAAAGATTCATTTGTTTATAAGCAGCACTTTATTTCGTTTCGCAAATAGGCAACATTTTTATGTAATCAATTGTGCATAATAATGGAATCACATGGTTGTGCAATCGTATTTATCACAATCTGTTGTCTGCTAGTCTAATCTAATAGTCACATTTGATTCCTGTGTATAACGATACAAATAATTAATTTTTTTGGCGACCCCTGAATGATGGTCATATCGAGAAAAAATAAAACTACTTCCTGTTGTTTCCTTCTCTGCGACGGTATGAAAACTGCTCACGGTTTCTGGATACGACCGAGTTTTCATCATTCGTCGGAACCTACCGTGATCTCGGGCTCAAAAGTTTATAAATCTCGATTATTTTTACGAACAAAAACGTGGTTCAACCTTGCGAGCGAGGAGGGAAGGAGGAAGGTAATACTACTCTATTGCCAGCATTAAAGTTATAAATCCGATGTCCCGCGCAGACGACAGGCGATCCTGGCGGGATAATCCCGTAATCAGGCGATGCGAATGAACTTAAGAGCGTTTCTCTCTAAGCAGGCCACTAACAACACTCGATAAGGTTTCCGCAATAATATTGCATAAATCTTTCGAATAGCTTACGCGTTCTATGTAAAATTTCCTTGATTTTTCAGCAGCGTACCGCCATTTGCATATTTTTGGAGTAAAATATATTTTATCATGATCTCTAGCATGTTGAAAGTAAAGTTTCAAATTTACATGAAAGGAATATTTAATTTTGTTACTATATCTTCTACGTATATTTTATAAAATTGTCTTTTATATTGTTGATAAATGAAACTGGAAATATAATTTTTTTAAATTTCTGTATCAAAATATGATATTAATGTAACATGATATATAAAATAAAATTAGCAACATGTCGAAGGATTAAAAGTAAAACCGAGCATTTCGCGGAGAGGTTTTCGGTACGACGGTATTTTCACGGAATTCTCAAGGGAACATCGAGGTCTTTTCGTTCAATCGAATTAAGTTAATTAAGGAAAGAGTAAGACGAGTAACGCGGTTAATACGAGGAGCCTCTTTGCTTTGCATTCATCTCCGGCAGCCTTGAGCAAGTAACACGCTCCGAGTTAGGTAACACGTTCCTCCACTTTCCAAGCACCTTGCTCGTCAGTGTCGTTCTCTTTATCGCAACGGTAATTTTGCGAAGCGACTGTGCGCGTTTTATTATATCGACATAGAATGATAGTGAAATAATAACATAAAGAGCGAAACGCGCGCGGATTTCCGAGCAGCGAAGTCCGATATGGCGGCCCCGCAGGGGAAACGCCGAGACCGATAATTGCTTTAATTCACGCAAATATGCGAACCGTGCATGGCTGCATCGTCAGCTGACTGCAGCAACCACCACACAAACGGGCGTATGTATGGCGTATGCATCCATATTAAATTAAGAGTATTCTACTTTTATAATATCTTCTTCAAGTCGTAGATACAGGATATTTTTGGATCGTGAATTTAGATACGACATTAGCACGTTCTATTATTAATTTTGTCCATTGTATTTAACAAATTTGACTACCGCAGATAGCTCGATGTAAATACAGCTATATGATTCTTTAACTTTTCTCTCTCAATCTAAATTATTGTTTTTCACAATATTGTTTTTCACAATGTTTTTGAATTCTTTGATAAAAAAACACTGTTTAATAGTAGTAGAAAAATAATAGTAAAAATGCTGTAGTAGACTGTATAATAATTCAAAAGTTATTGCTGCTCATAATTAATAAATAAATTCTTTTCAAATTTTCCAAATTGTATGTTCATTTCCTGCTTATAATCAATAAATAAATTCTTTCCAAATTTTCCACATTGTTAAATATTTGGTAATTATTTGCCATTCTTCCATAATTTTGCAAATATACAAATTTCTCTGCTGACATTAAATTTTTAACAATTGCGCTTTTACACATTGCACTCAGAAATTTGTCCATGCTTTTTCATACAAAGTGTGCGTAAACACATCCGATAAACATCCAGATATATTGTTTTCATCAATATACCATAAATATTCGTAACAGTAAATTTTATCATGTGGACACGTAAAGGAGCAACATGTTTTAATTATTTTTTTCTAATTTTCTATACATAATTTTACATATGTTATTTATTACCCATCCTTAATCAAATCGATGTATTATCTCGATCTCTTCAGTGCTCACAGTACGTCAATCCGGCTTTTCTTGATTTTCTACGAAAGCAGGGAGACGGTGAGGCAGACCGCCGTGGCACTTGTGATGCTTATTTCCCAGCCACTCTCGCGCGAACCGTCTCCCGAAGATTCAATCCAAATGCGCAGCCCCGAGATTCTCCTCGGCTCGTAGGGAATGCCCGCGTTCTACGTGTGCGCGGGCTCGTTCCGGCATGTGCGACCGCAGCCTTCCGGCAGCTGAAGTAGCACCGTACTCTGCATTTTTATGGGCGCATTACATTATCCGCGCTGCCCGCAATGGTAGAGCGAAGTAAGCACCGAAATTGTCCCCAAAAGATACGTACGTGACGCGCGCGCGCGCTCAGCATCTTAGGAATCCACCGAAGGCGAACCGAAGGAGTGCCTCGAATCTCTTATTGGAAATTTCGCCGATAACCGATGCTCCATTAAGGTACCACCGCGAAGAACGTGCTCGCGCGCGTGAGTACCTGCGCCCCATACATAAATTAATGGCGCCCTCATGCTTCCTCACGTCTCGCGGATTCGGTCGTCGGATTACAAGAACGCTGTTGAAGTAACTGACGACGACGACGAGGGAGAAGTTTCATTCGGGCGTGCATCGTCAACGTGCCCGCCTCTCTCGCCTCGAACTGCTGACACGTTTCTTCAGACACGTTACGACCGAGTGATTAAAGTTTCTTTGACCGAAGAGAGCGAAGCGACGGGGTCCATCGTACGATAATCTCGATGTATCCGGGAGCGTTCTCATTTATCGCGAGATGACTGCTGAAGTCTAATAAGGGAGCCGCGCGCGCGCGCGCGCGGTCTTTGCCGTCGCCCAGACCCTTGATGAGCTTTAATTTACTCTCGTAGCTTACGGAATATAATAAATGCCGCTTCTCTTCTGACGGTAGTAGTTAACTATGCCAGCCAGATCGCATACTGCTGGATAGATGTGCATTCTGCAAACGACAGCTATTATCCTTTCGTTTTATGGACCTAATGAGATGGATTCGTTCATGATACAACCGTAGTCGAATATAAAGCAGTTTGTTTTACAATCGGGATTATTATCACAACTTAATCGGCTCCTCAATTCCTCGGACTTTGGCAAAGAGTATAAGTGACTTTTTTTCCACGATACATCTTGAACATTTTATCTCTGCACTTATGTGCATCCGAACACAACCAAGCTTATTTAATTGTCAACGAGCTTATTTTCAATTGTCGTTCTCGCAGAGTATATTACTAATACAAAGAATAATTGCAGCAATTTTTGCGCGGTTTGATCGGTATATATATGTGCATACAAATGGATACATTTTTTAATGCGTTTTTCGTGCCACACATACGCAAAATGTACGGCAGGGAAGAGTTAAAAGCGACCACAAAAGCTCTTTGAATGCAACATGATATTTATCGATTTTTGTGAAATAATTGAAATAATGCTGGGATGACATATGCACTTCTAAAACGCACTTCAGCCTTCGTTTATACTATCGGTTCATTTTTTTAAATATGCTGCCAGCTTGAAATTTTTAGTCATAAGATGCAAAAAGAAGTAACTGTTGAGATGTATATAAATTCATTTATTTATTAACTATTTTATAAAAAAGGACTCCAATGTCCCATATTTCTTTGGGATAAAAAGGTAAAAAGTTAACGGTGTGTGAATATCAGATGAGAAGTTTTTAAAAGGTGTAGTGTATGCACATAGACATGCCTTATTACCGCGCGACAATAATTTCACTGCGGAGATATAATTTGAGGCGTACGTAATATCAAGTTAAATCCAAATCCTATATTATCCTTAAATCGAAAAAAAAGAAGAAAAAAAAAAGCGATATAAAAGAAATGCGTAAATTCGCTCTCGCGTATACAGCTTTTGGTCATATTTCAAAACATGAGCCATCTCATTGAAAGCCACGTGGATTTCATGAATATCATATTAGGCGTGTCGTTCCATACATCGTTTTAAAGGTCGACACTTGATTCGAACGCACAATATAGCGAGGCATTACAGCGAGGTCAACTTGGCTTATTTTGGGAACCGAAGTTACATTTCCACAGAGAATATGGTTTTGAAAGTGGGATGGATCGAATATGAATGTATTCGCGGTTTTGTGCCGGGAAAATCATGCTGTATCCGCTTTATCTTGCAGCGGCTTTCAGTCGATTTTCTTTAGGTAAAGCGGCGGGGCGGTAACGACCGCGACTATCGAACAGCGCGCCGCACCGTCGCGCCTAAAACCCGTTATAAAAGCCGTGGACCGATTTCATTTTATCGCAACGTTGTCATCGGCGAATTACCGCGTAAACCGCCTGGACAGTGTTCGAATGGATATTACGTTGGATCTGCAATAACTGTAAGCGTTTCAGGATTTATATTCAGTCTCGAACCACCATATTGGACACAGTGTGTGTACGTGATTTGCTAAGCCCCTTACCGTATCGAGCAACGCTGGATCAACTCGTTTTTTAAAAAGTTGAGATGTTGCTCTTTTTACTTTCATTATAATTATATTATATAATTTATTATAATTTAATTGAATTTATTAATTTAAAATGTATCTTGTAATTTTTTTATGCAATAGATAATTAATCTTCATTATCATTTCTGATATCTTTATCAATGCCTAATCTCTTTTTGTCTAATTAATTGACTATACATTAACAAAATTAAGAGCAATGAATGATTTTTTTTACAAGATGAATTCTTTAATAGGCGTTCCTACATACATGATACATGATACATTGTGAAAAGTAAGCATAAAAAAACCTTTATAAATTTTTACTGTTACACTTGTTTATGTCTATAACAAAATACATACCGTTAGCTTGTCTCAACTTATGTTTAGATATTTGTATTGTAAAACTAGTTATTGTAAAACTTTCGAGCTACTTGAATGGAATCGATGTGTTGAATAATCTCTAATCACTGCACGTTACACGCGTTTGTATTGCTAGGTCGAGTTGAAGGCACCTATAGTTACGATCGCGCTCAGAAACGCGCATCGCGGGACTGCGAAATTGGTAACCGGGCTCATATTTCGGAGATCGGTCGTTGAATCGCACCCAGAAATCGGAGGGAGAAACGAGATCCGAGACAACTGGTTTTGAATCATCCACCAGAGCATTTCACTCTGCTCTATACTTTTATTATACTTTTTCTCGCCTATCGTTCCCGCTCTATCTTTTCTCTATTCCTCCGCGTTCACTTCCACCTCTTTTCACCGACGCACTGCGTTGTCATCTCTTTCGTCGCTTCTGTCCGCCTCCTCGTGGAACGATAAATTTTCTAGACTTAAATCCTGGTCTGTGCGCGACCACGACCACGACCATGACCACGATCACAACCACGACCATCGACCGCTTCCGTTTCTATGGTGTATATATATATATATATATATATATGTACCGTACGCTGAGCGTGGAAATGCGGCTTGTACCGGGTTCATGCGCCCTTGTTTACCGGTCTGACGACATATTTACGAGGGTTTGGACCCCTCGATCCAATCTCGATATTCGCTTCAACTCTCCTCATCATTCTCAACGTGTGCCTCGCACGTCTATCTCGCGTCGCCTCCGCGGGGCAAAAGTTATCAGACATTTTCGCCACTTTCTTCTCTCGTGTTCTTCCGCGTGCGCGCGCGCGCGCGCGCGCGCGTCTTCCTTCTTCTTATTTCCTTATCTCTCGCGTCGTTTCATCTGCGTCCCGTACGCTGACGTCGCGTCGGAGTAAGCGAATTATTAAGAGCGCACGACACTCCGTGAAGCCATTCATTGTTTTCCACGTTGCTGGATTTATCGTCCTGGCGGGCGTCTCGTTTAAACCCTCTCCGTGCCGGCGGCGGACCAGTTTAGGGCGGATCTCTTGGCGTACGTGTTCATGTACCCGTATTCTGAGCGTAAGCACGATACACGTCCCCGAATTAACTCGGTTAAGCGATAATCAATCGGCTGTGCTCTCTGGCTTGACATTCAAGGTAAGAAGGTTGAAGTAACGAAGACGCAAAGTCGCGATCCTTCTGTCCCATCTCGATCTCGATATGTGTACATCGCCAATAGTGTCCCACTAGTTTTTGATGATTTTATAAGTAGAGAATATGTGTGTTAAGAGTGGTTAATTTTTGATCTTCTATAAAGAGCTTTTCGATTATGTCAAGATAAATTGCTGTGTTATCTGATATAATCTGAGATAATTTAAAGTTCACTATCTTTTTCTCTTTCATTTTGAGATGTAATGAAAACATGGTCCTTTAAAATTACAAAGTGACGATTTGATTAAAATTATATCATAAAAGTCTGTCACGGACTTCAATACTATATTTATAGTGATCTCTAATAGATTGCATGTCGCAGAATTTATTATTTGCATATCGTATACTTGTGAAACTAAAATCAATTTTAGCATTCTGGTGTCCGGTTTATTTGAACAGAAGAAAAAGTTACAGCAATGAATGGCAAAAAGAGAAAGAGAAAGGAGATGATAAAAAGAACGAGACCATAATATCTCGTCATCACCGAGAGTGGAAGAAAAAGTTGGGCCATATCGGAACTTTATTATGACGTCATAAAAGGGGTAGGCTGTATGATCGTCGCCCTTCGTTCGTCATTCCGTTCACGACGCTGGTCACGAACGTATTCGACCCTCTTCAGATTATACGATAGCGAGGGAGTCAACGTGTCACGTGTCGAATTTACGTATGATTCACATCAAATCTTCTGGTCGCTTTCAAAATTGTCATGCGAGACAGGATTTTAAGATGCGCAGATTGTTAAAATTACATTTATCTTCGCGCTCGTGTTTTTCTACCGCGCCTCACTTTCTGCCACAAAGCACCGTGTAATTGGTCGCCGGCATTGCAATCAACATTTTAATCAACCCTCTGTGTCTGTCATATTAATTGTTAATCGAATATATAATAATTAAAATATTGTTAGCAATCAACGTGTTATAGAACGCAATAATGCGGGCAGATCGGCAAGATTGATACTTGGGCTGCATTCCGATATTCACTGCCAGCACTGCAAATCTATAGTTTATGTCACGCACATTATAGATTTTCAGTATTGGCGGTGAATTTCGGAACGCAGCCATAGTATCGAATGTTCGATAGGTATCTCGAGCGAAAATGTCAAACGAGGTAATAATTACAAGATATCATTTCTCTCTTAAATAAGAAATTTCATCCGTAATATAATCGTAGATGGAAAATTTGTATCTAATCAATTAGAAACAAGAATTAATGTTGGCGTAATGACGCAAATAGAAAATTTTTATCCAAGTGTTAATTCGGCACAAGGATGCAATTGGTTCTCAATTCCTACATAATTCATCGCTGTAATTATGACGCTCGGAATGACGAAGGCCCGAAATTGACAGGACAATAGACAACGCCGGGGACGTTACGAAACAACGGAACCGCGATTCAACGATCAAGTCCACGTCGCTGCTTGCCAAAATTTCAGGTCCGTAACGATAACGCCGGCGAGCGATAGCATCGATCTGGACATGACCTATTCCTGTGTCAGAGCTATTTTGTCATGGCAAATTATCGCTTACAATCAAGAAAACTGCACTGTACCGAGCTACATTTGCGCGAAGGCCGATCAACAATGCAGCAAAGAATTTAGTCTGGGAATTTCATCAACATTTTAATCACGATCATTTTCACGATTTTTGATGGGCTTTCTTACCTAGATTTACGTCAGCCAGATTTGTCTCTGATTCATGCCATTTGCGCGAGTCGCACGGGTATACTATTTCGGTAGAATTCGCACGGTTAGTCACGTGGCAACAACCGCGAATAAAATTTTAACAATAGTGCTGAGATCAAGCGATTTGGCAAGGTTGCTAGCGCGCACGTAGTTTACCCAATGTATCCGTTGTTTTTGCTCGTGTTTCTGCTCGCAGCTGCGGTATTTCACCATTGTTAGAACAAGGGAAGAAGGGAATCGCCGGAACTACTGGCGAAGTCGGTAATGCGCTCGTTTCGGCGCCGCCAAATCGACTCGCTGCTTCGAAATCTACTATCGCTCGTATACGGACTTGGGATACGGCTAGTCCGCCGTAACAGACCGTGTTTATGATGCTGATAATAGCCGCAACCGCTTCCTTTCAGAGTGGTTGTCTTAGCTGGACTCACGTCCGCCTCCAATTAGGGTTACATCTCGACACAATTTAGTCGACCAACGTTACGATAAAACCGTATATTTAAGCCTGAAAGAGAGCATTGTAGAAAGGAAAAGAGAAACGAGATTTTATCTTTAGTTTCTATTCAGAATTTAAAATTGTAATCCTTATTTTATAAATAGCAAATTAATTAATTAATTAATTAAATTTTTTTCCATCTAATAAAATACTTTTAACATTTTTTTATTTTAATTCTATAGAATGTAGAAATTTCTCTACATTGTTGTGCACTTATATTATATAAAGCCAATTGTTATTAGGATTAATAACAATTTGAATAAAAAATACAAGAACTTAAATTATTTATTAATTACTATAAATTATTTTACAGACTAAAAGATTAGTGAACGATTCGAAAATCGTAATCGAGCATGAAGAACTGGTCTTTCACAATCATCAATGACAGCAACCGAATATGACTGTAATATAAAGTGAACGTATTATATAAATAAATAGCGAGGAAAATTCTCTTCTGATATACGTGCTTAAATAAAAGAAAAAAAAAAGATCCGTGCCGCGTGAAAAATCGGGTCGATCGTACTGACTAAGCACGTTCCTTCCTTCATAAGTTTCCTCAAGGTGAATGTTTTTCATCCTCGTACCGCTTCATTAATTACTCGTTGCGTATTATTACAAGGGCGAGGCGAAATCTTTCTTCCCCGAAGAGATTTCCTCGATGCTTTTGACTAAGATTAAGGAAACTGCGGAAGCTTACTTGGACACGACTATCGCGACGCTCACAATACCGGTGTACTTCAACGACTCTCAACGTCAGGGTTACGAAGGACGCGGGACGCGTCCTAACGTCGCTCTGAACGTTCTGAGGATCATTAACGAGCCGACCGCAGTCGCCATCGCTTACGGGCTCGACAAAAAGGGCCGCGGTGAAAGAAACGTTTTGATCTTCGATCTCGACAGCAACGTATCAATGCTAACTATCGACGATGGCATATTTGAAATAAGTTTGCATGCTTAGTATACCGATAAGAGAAGTCCATACTGTATACATATATGTAGAAATGACAATCAAATTGTTATGATGTTAAGTATTTTTCAATGCTCAGTGACATTAAAATTAAGTCTGTGAAGTTGCCATTTTGAAATATGAATTTTTATAAGATTAATATGGCATTTGATTGTCTACAATTTTTCCACAATTGTTTGTAAATAATCACTGTTTGCTAATTTCACAGACTTTTAGAATTACTTAATATTTAATTTTAATAAAATGTAAATGTTGTTTAATAGAACAAACTGTTTACATTAGAAAGATTAATTTGGACACGTAAAATATAAAATCATTAATTTTATTTCAAAAATAATTCAAAGAGATTAAAAATACAGTAGTTTAAAAAATTTTAATAAGATGTAAAGTTTATTATTATATAATATTATGGATAATATTTATCAAAAATTAACAATTAAATTTAATGATGAAGATTTTGATAATCATCTAGTCACACATTACGCGCAAGAATTTGTGAGAAAATAAAGATTTGATGAAAAATAAACGAACTGTTCGTCGAGTTGAAAATTGCTTTTGAGCGTACCAAAAGGATTCTATCCTCTTTTACGCAGATCAGCTTTGTGTGATATCAACTTTTACACTTCGATCATTCGTGTTTCAAGAAACTGAACCGTCTATTTAAAAATACTCTAGAGCCCGTAGAGAAGACGCTGTAAAGTAACATTAAATGGATAAGCCAAAGATCCATGATATACTTTTGTCTTCTGATGGCTCAACGAGGATAACACTATTCGAAAGCTTTTACAAGTTATAGCTGTATAATCTCATGTCATCGCTGTGCCAACCAAGGCGTGTATTTCAAAGACGTGCCGTTAAAACAGCTCGTCGTTTAATCAGGCAAATTAACATTTGTTGACTCAATTTTCTGTGATAAAAGCCAAGATAATGCTAAGTGTTTACGTTCGGTGACAAAACACATTAAAATGCGATTCAATTTTCACGTACCGCCATCCCCTTCTTTGCAGAGAAAAGTTGTAGGGGAGACGACATACATAGAGAAAACACGAGGGTGCCCCTAAGTGTTCGTTACGGTATTAATGAGTTAGATAACAAAATCAACAGACACTCCCGTTACTCTTATTATGACTCTCATTGTAGAGAAATGGGATACATTTTCCGTCGATAGTATTTCCTGAGAATTTGACAATTTATTTTTAACAACTTTTGTTAGGATTTCTTCAACAACAAAAAATTAAATAAATCTATAAACTCGGACAAGATTGTTGTTTATGGTACGGCAGTTTAGATGGCTAATATTGTATATGAGGATTTGAAGCGATAAAATAAAAAAAAATAGATAATACATAGTTTTATACATATATATATATATATATATGTGTGTGTGTGTGTGTGTGTGTGTGTGTGTGTGTGTGTGTGTGTGTGTGTGTGTGTGTGTGTGTGTGTGTGTGATTAAATGGCATTTCAAATATATATTTAGTCATCTGTATTGCTGTTATTTTTCTCCGAACTTGTTTCTCGAACTTTCTTTGCAAGACTTCTCCTTTACCGCAGTTGACTGCTTTAATGATCACCGATCAGTAATTAAAAGAGAGAGCTTCCAGAGCTCAAACGGCTAATAAACGTTTCCAACGATCGACGTCGGAGATAAGAAAACAATCCTACGAGGCAATAGGCCCCGAAATGGATTGTTCCGAGAGGCGAGTATTGAAATAAAAAAAATAAAGAAGGATTCTCTCTTGAGCGAGAATGTATAGGTCGGCTCAAAGAATAAGAGCGGAGGGCGATTCTCATGTCTCCAGATTCCTTTTCTGCCCGTTGCCATCGACGCACGAATCGGAAGGGACTCTATTGGAATTGTCAGACGTTCGGATAAGCATCCGGATGCTAGTCGGCGCACGGAACAAAATCGCAAAAGAGAACGAAAGAAATCGAAAGCAGACGGTCCAGTTAAAAGAGAGGGAAGCCGAGCGAGAAAAAGATGCCACGTTTTTTTCCCACGAAATTTATTTTCACCCCCAGGTTACGTTCGACGTCGACGCCAACAGCATCCTGAAAGTCTCGGTAGAAAAATCGAAGAACAAGAGGAACAAAATAATGATTATCAATGACAAGGGACATTTCAACAGAGAAGACATCGAGTGAATGGCGAACGAAGCGGAAAGATATCACGCCGAAGACGAGAAACAAAGGGAAAAGGTCGCGGCTAAGAACAACGTCAAGTCATATTGCTTTAACATGAAGAATACGATTGAGAAGGAGAAGGTCAACAAGAAGAATATTGGAGGCTGATCGAAAGAGCGTATCATCGAGAAGTATAACGAAATTATCGAGTAAATGGACACTAATGTTCTAGCGAGGAATAGAAGAGGAATTTAAGACGAAGAAATCGAGAAGGTTCATTAATCAAAATTTTTTTACTTTTTATTTGACTAGTGGCGGTGGATGCACACTTTGCGCGCGAAATCTCTTGTTATTATATAATGAAACATAATTTTTGTCAAGATTTAAGATTAAAAGTTTTTAATTTTTTGAGGGGGGAGAGTATTTAACGTTCCATTAGCCTAGCCAGGGTCTTTGTGGCTATCAGACACTTTTCACTATCACGTTCCTTGATCCTCGCTATTTGTTCTTGATCCTTACTAAATTGCTATTTTGAATATCTGTTTGTGTAAATCTGCAGTGTAATGAACTCGATACTATATGTATTAAAAACTAATTATTTAGATATTTAGGTAGAATACATAGCACGAGTTTGCTCTAATAGACAGCGCACCGATTTACTATGCGGAAGGTGCCGGGTTCGATCTCCGACAAACCTTCAAATTTCTCATACACTCGGCTCCTCTAGGAAGGCAATGGCAAACCACCGAGAGTGTATCTTGCAATATCTTCCCAGCAGGCTGGTAACCTAACCTGCTCCTGAAAAAACTAAGATCTTCTCTAAAAATGACCGTTTCGAACTCGGCATTAAAACTGTAGATTCCGTATGCCTGCGTGTCAACCGGTGCGCACCATAGCTATATACGAGAGAAGTCATAATATCACGAAAATCATAGACAGACTCACCTTGAGCTGCAGCGCCATATTTCTCTTCAGATTTCTCTTTAGATGGCGTCACAATTATTTCAAAACTTGGTCAGATTTTGAACTAGAACTACTGGACCTTTATATAACTAATTTTTTTGCTTTAGTTTTTAAAAAATTACAAGACGCTTGATAGTTCAATATTAAGTAACTTTTTAAAAAGTGAAGCAAAAGAATTGTTTTTAAAAATAAAAAATGAGCAAATAATTTTCATGTCTTATTGGTTACGTTCTGATAATTTGGCACAGATATCTTTATATACCTACCTGTATGTACATTAAGCTGTCTGAGCTAAATTATCAGAAAGTTTTCTATAAAATTATTCGAATTATTTTTTTAAAGATAATTATTTTATTTTATTTCCTTAATGTTACAATATTCGATCGAGATATGTCAAGTTGTTTTTAAATATATTTTATTTTCCATTTGATGATATTTTTATCTTGTTACCTACTATCACCAAAGAGTATTCTGGAGTTTCTACATTTGCCACTACAGATAATGGCACAGATATTAAAATTATTTAAAGCATGTTTTAATATTATATCATCATAAATTTAATAATGTTTATTTAAATATGTAATCGTATTATGAAAGAAATTTTAGGAAAAACTGTCACAATTTTTTTAATGCGGCAAACTGCTGCTGGTAACATTAATGACGATACGATTATTGAAGAAGATATCCACACAACACGCATATCCTAAAGACGTCGTCTTTTTTAACGTCTTTAAGACATTGTTAAAAGACGTCTTAAAGACATTTTATTTAAGATATTTTTAGGACTTTATCGACGTCGATTGCATTTTTGCTTATCTGACAGTTGGTAATATAACTTATAAATTATATACCTATGGGTAGAACGAAAATTATAATGACATCATATTGACGTCAAAATAACGTTAAAACAGTAATAAAATGACATAATAATGACACTTTAGAATCATTTTGATGTCATTCGTCAATTGATTTTCGAGGTGAGTTTGCTGGGGCGTCTGTGGCTCCGTGCTAGAGTGGTGGACTAGTATCGGAGAGGTCCCGGCCCCCGTCTCGGGTTTAAATCCCGTGGCGCTGCTTTCACTGGGTGGATGGATGACCGCCCCGCATAAAAAGTGATTTTATCATTTACGTTTCAGCGACCTCAAATTCTGAATTGGTTGTTGCATCTTCTTCCGATGTTCTAAAATGAAAAAAAAAAGTTAAATATATCAATAATTGTATAATTAACTATATATAATAATAATATATGATAATTAATTATAAAATATCACTTATACTATTTCCAACGGCGTGCTCGCTATTGGACTTGATAATGGTTGGAATTGTCGATCTAAATTGTTTCTGGTATTGCTCCTGTTATCAGATTCTTTGGTAGCTCCGTCCAAATTCAGCGACGCGAATGAGGCTGAGAGGCCTGAACAATGCGTCTTCAACTGCATACGCACAACACGCCATATCCTAAAGACGTCTTTTTTTTGACGTCTTTAAGACATTATTAAAAGACGTCTTATTTAAAATATTTTTAGGACTTTACCGACGTCAACATTTTTGCTTATCTGAGTTGGTAATATACAATGTCCTGATCTACGATGTAAGGCACCGTGTCAAGGGATGCATGGTCGTGGGAACCTTGTTCGACCGTATAATCAGAGGATATGAAGTATATAAAATAGAAACAATCGAAGATGCTTACATGGTCGTAAGTAGCATTTTTACCTAAATGAGATTAATTATTTAAAAAAATCATTTCTCAGTGCTTTATTTAGGTTTCCGGTCTGTCAATAAGAAATGGAGATCAGTATGCTGGCCAAATAACATCTATGTCGCTGGAATGAACGCTGTTAAGCAATATACGATATCTCATCGGCCTCAAGAAACTCTCAAGTTACGTATTGGCATTCATACTGGTAAGAGAATGTATTTGTTAGAGTAATAAATATTTTATTTTTACGCTCGTAATGTGTTTGTAATAAAATTATATTGTTAATAAATATCTCAATCGATTATTTTATTTGTTTCTGCTCACGTCGGTTATTTACATTTTATGTTTCCAACTTAATATTTTAATTTCTTATAAATTATTACACATTTATAGGCTAACGATCAGTCCGACGAAAAAGGCCGGGATGGCTGCTCTCAGGTTTCTCTCTGCATGTATACTTTTCGTCTCCTATCTTTTTCTCTCTCCGACGTTTAATCGTACGTCTTCCTTTCAAGAGTCAGAACGGTGTAACTGATGCCGCTAAAAAAATTTTATATATTGACATTCCTTTATAATTATTAAAAATTAAACGTATCAGTATTTTTTGCTGAATTTTTACTACTTTCCCAGGCAATATTATGTTGTCTTAAAAATGATTTAAAATTGTTAAAAAGATGTCTTGAAAACGTAGACGTCTTGAAAACAACCTAGTAAATTTAAATTAAATAATTTCCCAACAAAGTAAATGTAATGTAACACATTGCACCGAACAGTTGTATAAGAAATTATAATACTGAGACACGGTTACTGTTACGTGCTGTTTACCGGGCGATGTTCCATTTAAATTAAAATTCCAACTTAAATGTTTAATGAAATGACAGATTCCGTTTGGTTTCGACAATTCGATGTAAATGAGTTTATAATGCGGACACAGACATATACCCCGCTTGTTATATCGCGAGCAGTTTGCTTACTGGAAGGTCGCTTCGGGAATAACGTACAGTATGTATGTATGTACACGTATAATATAATATTTATTAATTTAATTAAATTGTTTTGGCTTATTATTATTTACTCAGGCACTAAGACTGTTAAAAGCACGCTAGCGTGTACAGTAAATTTTTCAAGCAGCACAAACGTATATCTATATCTAATATTTAAAAAAAGAGTAGGGTAAGTTGTTATAAAGAAGTAGTCATTTCGTTTGAATTTCAACATGTTATTTATTGCAAGCGAGCTTGAGAAATGTAATTATCGTAATGATTTTGTAATACATTTGTATGGGATAATATTGTCAAATTAACAACGACCTAGCGTTGTCGTTTACAGGTGACGCGCGAATGTGTATGTGTAATTATTATGTTGCCTTTGCATCACGTAAAATTATATATGGTAATATGTACACAGCGAGAACGTTAAATATAAAATGTCTTTAGCTATAGTGATAGCTTACGAATTAATGGAACGTTTCTTCTCGTAAAAAATAGATATCCAGAGCACCATGTTTCGATTAATTTGTTATGTACAACAGCTGCGCCTTATCCATGGCGGGGAGGGAGTGATAGTCGCATTCGATGACATGTCGCCGCCGCATGATGTTTTGCTGCTCGCAAACATATATTGTAACGGTGGCTGCTACTTTCGATTAACGGCAAGATTGCAGTACCCGCCGCAGCCGATTCGCGAACGTCGAGAAATAAACGAGGAACAGAAACTGACTAATACGCCGCAAAATTTTATGCCCTGTACTCAGTCTTTCTCATGCGCAATCATTATCATCGCGGCCGTCTGGGTCTCGACTTGTGACATCTCTCTGGCGATATCTCTCTGGCGCCGTGCTGTCTCTCGCCGTGACGTGAGTTATGTCGCTTGAGACAAAGCACGTCTGCTTTACAAACGGGCATCGCGAAGAAGGTTTGCATTTGTATAATGCACGGAATAAAATCAAATTTCTTTCTTTGAGTTATGATTCTTTTCGTGGAGGTGCAGTTTGGATGGATTCCGCCTCGAAATCCATGGGTCCTCAGTAAGTGTTTCATTACCGAGCCCAAAGATTCTCGGAGGTCCAGTGTAATTTCGTTTGTTTGTAGTCTCTTCTCCGCCCTCGGTATGGCGATGAGCGGGGAGGAAGTATTAATCAGTATTTTAAAAAACGCGTGATTTACAAAAAAGAGAATATAAAACGGGAGGAAGAAAAAATTTGTTGAAGTGACTGTGGCATAAAATTTCTCGCTGGACCACCACGGAGGCTCGAATACGACGCGCGGTTCCGCGATACTTTCGAGACTCCTTGGTGGGATCGTATAGAGTAAATAAGATCACAAGCGTCATAGAGGCCCACGAGGACCTCCGGAGGGTTAGAATAATACGTAAAAATAGTATTTGTTGTTTGTGTGGGTACGTGTATGTATGTATGTACGTGTGTATCTGAATATGTGTGTCAGCGTGTGAACATATGCACTTACAATACATTTATTATATACAGACATAAAATGTCGCTTCGGTTGCCTGCATCGCTTATAGTTGTTAGACGCCGCGCAGTTATTTAGACAGAACGTGAAAACTCCCCTTACTCTTATATCACATGTCGTATATAAGAAGGCACCATAAGTAATCTTAGATCGAGATTCTATCGATTCGCGATCAATGAATTAATGTAACTAGGTAACGTACATTCACGAATTTTCAGCAGCATCCTCTGCTCTTCCGTTTTTTTAACAAAGGGCGTTCTAAGCATGTGAGAAATTGTTAACATCTTCGAACATCCGTTAGTTGCGTACGTATGGGCGAATATTGCCCCGCATTTATACTGCACGGCGTTATCGACGTATTTCTAAATACAATTTGCGTATGAAAATACACATACACTTATACATATATATCTATAGAATATAGATATATTTAGAAAATATATTAAAATTTTGATTTCAGTAATTTTCAAATATTTTCCACGTAAAATAATTATTAGCGTCGATCGGTATACGAAAATACATACATACATATATATATATATATGATTTACATATACATATATGTATCACTAGCCGCACGTATTACTTCTTACGCAACGTTAACATTTTTTATCGATCATTCTCATTTTTCGCTTACGCACGTTCTGGCTTTTCTTATTTTCTGCGCATTGTTTCTGGTATTTATATTTACAAATGCATTTCTATAATTGATGACATTGTTTTAGCGTGTAATTTTAATTTTTCCTAAAAAAAAAAAATTTAAGAAATAATCTCTACTCTCCTTATATCATAGTGATTGGTGATTGTTTTCAGCATATTATATGATGTATAAACGATATAAACGATATACTGTTTTTTCTCTGTGAATTACCGGGGGAACACAACAAAATCGATGCAAGCTTAACAAAGACTAGGCACTTAAGATTTCAGGATCACACTTGGATCGTGAGAACATCAGGACATAGTAATCTATTTTCATTTTATATGCAAAAAATTTCATGCATTTAATTTCCATATTATTTTGATCATACATTAAATTACATTCTTGTAATTATCTCAAAAATATGTATTTGTGCGAAATAAGAATTTTAATTTAATTTCAATGTTTTTTAATTAAATGCCCAAAAATATTTAATCAATCACAGATGAAATAATTTAAGAAAAAATTATAAAAAAATAAGTTTTAAATTATACCAAAAAGAAAATAAATTTTAAATTACACCCAATTCTCTTTTTATACGGTTTTTTAAGCGATTTTTTTACATGAAACATAAAACAGCGTAAAAAAAGAGTTGGATATATATATATACACATAAATAATTGAATTTTTTTTGTTTTATTTAGGATATATATAGATCTATAAATTTCTTTTTATATTTGTTTCTCTTTTGTGTGTCCCCGTAACTTTTCACCCCTTATTAACTTACAATTTCGAGTCAACTTGACTCATTATGCGGAACACCATTGTTCACGCCTTGAAATGCGAATCAATTTCATAATAACTTAGCATGTAAGTCCCTCGTTACGACTAGTCAATTGCCTCTTTCAACGCAGCTAATTGCTCTTCGCCAAGCTTCACCTTGTCCTGTATTTCGCGACCGTCCACTATCAGCTTCGCCTTCATGTTGATGAAATGCTGGTAGTCAGCAAATTCCTCTTCATTCAGGTACTTTGCTAGGATCGCCGACATATTCACGCTACGTTTATCGATATTATTCTTCAGAATCTTCGCTTCTTCTAATTGATCTATTAGTTTATCCCGTTTACTCTCTAAAATTTTCTGCAAAGAATAACAAAATTGATATAAATAAAAATTTATAATTATATATATATATATATATATA